>KZ511987.1:0-11127 GCA_002844005.1 Limosa lapponica baueri
GTTGAGGGGGAGCATCAGGGAGGGGAAAATAGAAAGTGGAATGTAGGTTCTCAGGATTGTGGTTTATTAAGAGGCAGAAGTGCCATCGTCACAAACTCAGCTGTTTCTCCCCCAGAGAAAAAGTGGAAACAGTACAGATAACGTTACCTCGGGTCTCTCAGTGTAAGTTTTGTGGGGTTTGTATAAATCTGGTCCAGTGAACATTCATGCATCTAAATTTAGGTTGGGACTTCTGTGTTCAAGGGCACTCTGAAGTACACTTTTGCCTCACTTGGGCTCTTACTCTCTCTGTGGGCTTGCTGTAACCCAAAGCTGCCTATGGCCACCAAGTCTCTTCATGGGCTGAGCAAAACAAGAGCTTGTTTTGTTACACAGTGCTAAACAGACACCTCGTCTGTCATCTCCTTTGTGCCTGTGCAGAAATCCCTGCTCCCCGTGGCTGCCGGCACCGATCTGGGTCGAATCTGCAGGACACACCATATTCTTCATTGTCCAACAGCCTTTCTGTGCCTCCCACCCTCCATGAAAGGCTGCAGTAGAGTCGACTGTGACGGTCCTCACTGGCGTAGATGGAGTAGACTGATGCCTAGATGTCATCTTTGAAAATGAATTTTGCGTCTCCAGTGACTTCTTTTTATTTTTATAGCATTTGTCCATGTTTTCCTTCTCCTTGGCTATCCCGGGAAGACCCTGCCTTGACAACACCTGCCTGGAAATATAGGCTGGGCTGGGGCTGGTGTCTTGCTGACTTGCTTGGGTCCATTTCCATCTCTTGGGATCTTCAGTATTAATTGTCCATTTTCTCCTTTTCTGAGCTTTTTTTCTTTTCCTGCCAACTCCTTTGGCTTTTGTGTCTCCTAACAGTGAATGCCGCAGAGGGTTTTTTCCAAATTTATGTCCCTGATGCCCAAAGACAGAGAAAATTAATAAAAACCTGAGTCAGCACCTCCTATAGTGGCTTGAAAATGGGAGGGTTTTCAGTGATCTCCATGTTCAAATGGTCTGCCCCTGAGATTGAGGGAGTTTCTTTGGCATTCAGTTATCTAAGTCATCAAGGAAAATTCTCATCTGAGTTACGTGTCTTCAGTTTAGTATCTTATTTTGTTTCCTCTACAACTAAAGGATTTTTAAATTTCTCAGGTCACCAGCAAGAGCCCAATCCAGCAACATTTAGGCAACATGAGTAAACTTACAAGGGGTCTTTCATCCGTGAGGGTACTCGTCCCACAGCGTCCTTCGTGATTGGCATTAAGAGGTGATTCTTTCATCCTTGCAGCCTTTATTGGGGTGAAATGCAAGCACCATTACCGGGACTTAGCATGGATAAGCAACAACTTAGTTGGAGCTGCAGTATTTACTTGAGGATGCAAGACTCCGGGAGGCCCAATTTGATCATTATTCACTCCTGGAACAAATATCTAAGGAAGAGTTTGAGATAGTCCTGTATCACTGGGCTGCTGTGTGGAGCTGGGAGCAGGGCTTTGTGGGGTTTGGGGTGTAGGGAGGCCATGGGGGAAGGAAGGATATTATCAGGGGTGAGAAGAGTTAAATAGCTGTAGGAGGATGCTGATGTTCATGGAGCAGGGGCACGGACAACTTCTCTGGCTACAGCAAAAGCTGCATGAAGAAGAAACAATATGCAAAACCGAGGGTCGTACTAAAATCACAGACTCTGAAGTGCCATGGCCAAGGGTGGGCATAGAGCGACCAATGACATTTTTTTAAAGCAGCTTCTGGGGCGAAGAAAATTTTAGGTAAAGTTTCAGATGTCAGGTCAGACATGGGGACAAAGCCGTAACGTTGCAGAAGGCAAGGCCGGAGCTGAAGGTGAAAAGCAGAGAGCGCAGTGATGTTCATCGGAGCAGGGACCCGGTAAAAGGTCTTGGCTCATTTTACAGGGCTATAAAACCAACGCAGGGTTTTCCAGAGAAGGCCTGTAGCATCCAGGTACCTCTTGCAGTTGCATCCCCTGGACTGGGCATCCATATCCCCTTGGCTCTTCAGGCTATCCTCAGTCTGCTCGGTGAACTCTTGCTATCCCCACTTGGTGTGATAAAAGAAACTGCTAAAACTGGAGGCTGCTGAGTGCTGCGCTGCCTCTCTTCAAATCTCTAATGAGCTCCTCCTTGTAGCTCTAGGTTTAATTAGTTTTCATTGCAATATTAATGATCCAAACAAACCATTTTAACTTTCCTGTTGCACAGCTGGAATCTTCTTATTTAGCGTTCTGCTCTATAAGGGAATCGCACCAACTTCCTTTCCCCTCCCCCATTTGTCCCATTAATACGCATTAAAATCACAGTCTCATTGGCATAGAGTTTCAGACCTGCTATAAAACTCTAATAATTTCTAAAAATGGCAAGGTTGAACTAATGACAGAGCCTCATCCAAATAATACAAAGATAGATTTCTCCCAGAGTTTGATGGCAGTGATGATTAATACTTCATTTATTTATTTACAGTCTATCAGCGTTTGCAAAGATTTGCTCATTCCTCTGAGCACACATACAGTCTCTCTTGAACTCCATGCTATTACAGCAGAAATCTCTAATCTGTTAGTCTTCAGCAAAAATGCTTTCTTTCTCTCTTTTTTTCCCCAGGAGAAGGGCATGCCCTGCCCTTCCCAGTGTAGATCTGAAGACTGCACATCTCAAAGTCTTCTCCTACCACAATGGAATAGGTGCATCTCGCATTTCCCTCTGAAATCCCTGATAAAGAAGACTTGGAGGAGAGTCTTTTTGTTTCCTTCTGGTGTGTTTCAGCTCCTGGACTCCTTGTGATTTGAGGTGATTGAAATAAATTGGGTTGTAGATAATCTGGGGATCTTTGTGTTGAAGGATGCTAGGGAAGAGTAGACTCTCCCATGCTGAAGGACTGATGTGGAGTCTTGGCAGCACCTTCTCCTTCCTGAGCTGTAGAAATCATGGGAGCGTTGGTAGCAAAGAAACTGCAGTGTCTCTTGCCCAACCTCCTTCTCAGAGCTGGTCTATTGCTAACACTAGATTTATTCCGTTTTGGCTTTGTCTTGTTTAGAAATGAATGTTTTCTAGGAGCTGAGGAGCTGTGCTCTACAGATGGGCTGTCAGCAGCTGGATGAAAGGGTTTGCTGGCCGTACCACATGAGCAGAGGTCAAGACACAACTCTGAAAGTGCCAAAGAGATTTAGTGCCACTTGCAAAGAACGATTTTCATTGGGACTTCCTCTCCTAAGTGCTCACATTGCTTTTGAAAATAGGACTTTGGAGTGGGAGCATGGAGATAAAGGGGTGAGGTCTGATTGCTTGCGTTGGCATTGCCTGTGGGGTCCAAGTTCAAGAGAGCAATGAGTGACTTGATTGCAGGGTCCTGTAGACTTACTTGAAAACCAAAGCCATTCAGTAAGCGCAGGAAAGATAAAAGTTGCATCATCAAGGCTTCCCCTGGCTGCTGTTGAGAGAATCGTCCAGGAGATAGATTGGGTACTGAGGGTCAGGACTTCACTCAGTGGCCCCAGGGCTTTCTCCAGCTGTGTAGGATTGTAAAAATAAAGCTTCCCGCCTACATGTAGCTGTGTTTAAATATCATAATTTTTTTTTCTGTCTGCCTAGCTGACTGAATAGAGATCCTTAGTGGGTGGGTACCTTGGCTGATGGGATTCATGACCCATTTTCTTAGTTTTTGTGACCTCAAAGGGAAAGACTTCAGTGTGTGAAGGTGGGGTTTTTTTGCCAGAACATTTCACTGCAGCAGAAGTTTCTTGAAGGTTTATATCAGTGAGCAGGTTTTGGTAATGCTCTTGTGCTGGTTTCCTTTGTTTGTCATTCATTTGTTGTGCTGGAGTAGAGCTATGAATGGTAACCTACAAAAGCCTTCAATAAGTGTAATATATTTAATGAGGAGAGATTTAGATGAGATCTTAGGAAGAAATTCTTTCCTGTGAGGGTGGTGAAACACTGGCCCAGGTTGCCCAGAGAAGCTGTGGCTGCCCAGGGCAGGGGGGTTGGAATTCGGTGATCTTTAAGGTCCCTTCCAACCCAAACCATTCTATGACTCTATGATTCATTAGTCCAAAGTGTTCCTGCTGGGAAGTTGTAGATAACTAACTTCTTTGCTCCCAAGTGAGAAAAAGCAAGAGCACTCATTATCCCTTCAGAAACTGTGAGAGTAGAAGGGGGAGAGGAGACAATGAAAGGAAGGATGCTATCTCCTTCCTTATCTGTGAGAAGTGGAGATAAACCTTACATGAACTGCAAGCAGTATCAGAATGATATCCTGACGGTGTGGCATGGTCATGCTGCCTGCACCCATGGGTTGTGTGTGTGGCGTGATGGAGAACCCTTCCCCTGGTCTGGAAGCACGGTTCGTTGCCAGGCCATGCCCTGGTTGGGAAGGGCACCATCAAGAAAGGAATGTAACAGCAACTGGGAGATAACTGCCCCAAGGTTTTGTGTGGCCAGAGTTCCCTATAATGCCTTGCTCAGTTGGCATTACCCACAAAATGAAAATGAGCAGTTTAGACTCATTTCTCACTCCAAATGCAACATTTGTTTAGGATTAAAATTAGTGAGCTCTCTTATCACTTTCAGCTAGCCACAGCTTACCACACCAATATCTCTCTTACTTGGTTTCCTTTCTCTATCAGTAAATATCTTGCTCTGCCTCTGGGAACATACTGGTGCCTCCCAAAAGCTCGAGTGAAATAGTTCACCAAAACTAGCGCATGCAGTGGATGTGTTTGTGAGCTAAAACTGAACCCAGAGCATTCCAGCTTCTACTGGTATGTACAGTTAAGCATTGCCAGCAAGGTTTCAAACAAGAAGAATATATCCGTACAGGTCAGTGTGGCTTAATTTAAATGAGTTTAACATCCCTCATTTCACTGGAATTTAAGCCAACACATTTTACATCATATTTGCTATAAACTGCAGCAATGAGCCCATGGCTAGCTATTAGCGTGGTTCAGGTGACAAATTTGTAACCTAGTTTGTCGCAAGAGCACATCTGCCTGCAGGTTTAGTGTGTTACACAAAGGCGGGTCATGAACCATTGAACCAAGTCAAACAACATCCAAAATTTTAAGCAGCATAACTGCTTAAAGCTGCTTAAACTGCTTTTAAGCAGCATAACAGCTCGGGCTGAGGTCTGAGTTCCTACAGCGGATGGGCTACCACACATCGCTGCTTGCTTACCCAGGGGCTTATTGTCCCCTCTGCTTTGCCAACATAATTGTGTGTGGTTCCCCACTAACCCAGGTCTATGAGAAAAATGAAGTTTAGTTTAAGCTCTTACCGGGAGGACTTTCTGTCTGTGCTGTTTCTGCAGAGTCAGGCTTGGGGAATCCAGAGGGCACAGTAAGATCCCGAGTGGGAAGATGGGGCAGAAAACTGTTGGGCACTAACCTCCCGACTGGGCACAGCACTTGTAATTGCAGCTTTGGTGACCTGCTTTGCTCTTTCTTCAGTCAGTCCCTTCACCAAAACAGTGCTGTCAAGCTAAAATCAAAGGAACTATACCAAGGGATGGATCTGTTTTAACAAAATAATTTTCTAAATTGATTTAAATTGGTGTTCAAACTGTGTGTGTGGCTTCCTTCCGTGAGAGAAGTGTGATTTTACCTCTTTCTATTCCTGATGACTCTGCAGAGCTGAACCACCTCAGAGGGGACGGGCTCATGTCTCTCCATGGCTGGGCTTTTCCACTAAAACCAAGCCAACTTTAGATAAAATTGTAATTGTCAGCGATGTCTCAATTAAGAGCCTTGGGTGACTTCCTGCTCCCAGACTAAATCACGCGGCACTTAGAGAAACATCTTTCATTGCTGGTGGGGCTGACAGCATCTCTTAAAAACACAAGATTTCAGGAGAGCAGAAGCTTCGTATTATTTCTATTTGCTTGGCACTTTGAACCTTTGCAATTCTTCTGCAGCTGTCAGTGTGGACTTGGGTGGCTTTTTGGGAGGACTGAGGTCTGACTGCCTTGTGTAGAAGCCGTTTAACTGCACCGCCCTCTCTTTAAATGAAAGAATCATTTCTTGTGCTAAAAGAAACATAAAATTTTATATGTTTTAGGGTACAAGCTGGCGTCTCTGCATGAAACACGGAATCTTCTGGCTCTCAATAGAGGCATTAGGTCCAGCCACTTTGCCTTAGGTGTGGATGCACTGGGAGAGGAAAATCCAGACACCTGCGGGCGATTTCAGCAAGGGCATTTCCAGAGAGAAACTGTACCACAGGAGCTAGGTGCGTTTATAGTTGTTTATGAATAATTAATAATTATGTGAAAGGTGTAGCATTGACTGGGCAGGCTTCCCCTTCTGGAATTTAAATCTCTTCTCAAAAATCTTTAGCCATTTGGCTTGTGATTGAAAGCCGCGTGGCGTTTCTGCGTTGGAGCCCGGTGCAGGGGAAAGTCTTGAAGCTGTCAATTGTTCCAAGGGCTAATGGAGGCATTAAAAATGTAGCAGCTTTGCTGGGGAGAAAGCAGGGTGGGAGGGGAACACGTGCTACCCGCAAGTGCTGTAACGGGGCTGTAAAGTGGTCTCCACATCTTCATGAATGATGGCTGACCTCCACTCTGCTAGGGCACACGTGTGCACGTCCATCATGACAACACGCTCTGAACTCACTCCGTCGGGGGCCCCCGGGAACATAACCCCCCGTATCTGCCTCCAAATATAGCTCTGCTGGTCTGCAGTATAAGGCAGTGGGGAGAGTGCTGGAGCGAGGAGCCCTTTGGAAACTGCGCTGCAGTGACATCCACCGAGATCTCCCTGCCTGCTTGGTGACCTTCTGCGCTAAGAGGCAAATGTCTGCAGCTTGTAAAAGAAAAAGATGCCTCTGGATGCCTTTCCACTTTTAAAAGCTCCTCCGTGCCGGCTCAGCAGAGCAAGTGAAACCCGCGAGCGGCAGCGCTTTACTGTACGTGTACTGTATGGATGTATGCGGCCATACATCTGGGCAGGGGGGCATGTCCGGCTGGGAATAATTCCTGGAGCTGCCTCTGAGCTAGAGCTAGAGCGTTGGCCTGAGCCAAAGCACTGACTGGGAACTGTTTCAACGTCAGTCGCTGTGAAAATAATGCCAGTAGCCCCTCTCTGCCTCAGTGTCCTCCTTTCTAACCCCTTTGTAAAATAAGACTACGTAATAGAATCATAGAAGAATAGAATGGAATAGAATAGAATGGAATGGAATAGAATAGAATGGAATAGAATAGAATGGAATAGAATAGAATGGAATAGAATAGAATGGAATAGAATAGAATAGAATAGAATAGAATAGAATAGAATAGAATAGAATAGAATAGAATAGAATAGCTCACAAGGGATTAGGGAGGACTCATTCGTTTGTATTTAAGGTACATCAGGATCCTTGGAGAAAAGTCCCTTATTTAGAGCAATAATGAATACAAACAATAATAACAATTCTGTTATCACTGTGGAATTGCAGGGATTTGATCAACGCCACTTGGCTGCAGCTTTGGCTGTCCTGTAGATTGCAACAAAGAACAAATCACCCTCTCTAAGTGTTTTTGAACACAGAGGATGAAGGTGATATATTGCTATCTTTTAAAAGAAAATTAAAACTTTAACTCTAAGGTGTGTGTAATAAAATGGCACTTTAATTCTCTAGTGTGCCATGCAGGCTTCTTCTGTTAATTTATTCTTTTCTTTTCTTTTCTTTTTGTGCCTCATGTAATATTCTGAAGTTATTAATGTGGCAATATATTTGACCACAAAAACCTGCCTTCTGGTGTTGTTAAGACTGTGAATTAACTCCACAAATGGAAGGCATTTCTGACTTCAAGGCAAACAGATAATGCTTGGGATAAAATGATTAGCAACGTGACAGACACACAAGAACTTCTAGGGGAAGGTTTTTCCCAGGTGTCTTCCCACGGTGTGTGGATGTAGGTCTCATGAGCCCGTGGGAGTCCAGCTGTCAGTGGGATGTCTCTGTGGTGCAGAGACCTGTGGCCACCACCACCTGAGCTGCTGCAGCTCCTGGGACACCACCATTCTGTGCAGATCACAGAATCACAGGATGATATGGGGTTGGAAGGGACCTCTGGAGATCATCTAGTCCAACCCCTTGCCAGAGCAGGGTCACCCAGAGCAGGTTGCACAGGAACAAGTCCACATGGGTTTTGAATGTCTCCAGAGAAGGAGACTCCACCACCTCTCTGGGCAGCCTCTTCCAGGGCTCTGCCACCCTCAAAGCAAAGAAGTTCCTCCTCATGTTTAGATGGAACTTCCTATGTTCAAGTTTGTGCCCGTTCCCTCTTGTCCTGTCCCTGGGCACCACTGAAAAAAGATTGATAGGCACAAGTTCAGTGCACAGTGGAGAGGGTTGGGGTTTATGCTGATCACCTGGCACAAAGACAAGTTGAATGGGGGCACAAAGGACCTCCCTGCATCTTTTTTTCTTTGGCTAACTTGCCGAGAAGTCACCAGACTGCTATGAGGAAGGTTGGGCTGAACCATGGCACCTGTATCCACCTGGATTTGGTGGCCTGTCCCATTTTGTGGACAGTGCAGACCCTTCAGAGGCCTGCAAAAAAGCCTGGCCCTTTGATAGTCTGCATAAATAGTTTCCATCCTGGCATTTTTAGCAAGCAACAGATGTCTAGCTCTAGGTGGGAAGGGGTTCTTGTCTTTAGTGGTATTAATCAAAGATCTAACTAGCAGCATGTCTCAGAAGCCTAATTGCTAATGGCCACTTCTTACGGCTACTGATCTTCCACCCTCTTTTCAGGCCTTGCTGCTCAGAACATCGCCTCCAGCATCGATCCCTCAGCTCCCTGACAGAGGTCGGTTGGGGCTGTCTTTGCCTGTGGCTGGGCAGAGGCAGGTTGCATCACCCCAGCCCCTTTCTTGGACTTCTTCTGGAGAGGAATGAGGTATGGTTAAGGCAAATTGTCCAGTTGATGAATGAAGAATTGAACTGGAACTACTCATTCCCCTCTCTGCTTCCAGGCAGAGCGCCGCTGAAGTGGGGCCAAGCCACTGCCGCCCTCTGCAATGTCCTCCAGCCCTCATGCTCACACTCAACAACACTCTGCACATCTTTTTCCAGGGCTGTCAAATGCCCAGTGAAAGGAAACAGAGCTTAAAAGCTCGTTTAACTGGAAAACACCACCTGTCTCTTTAGGGGAAGGCAGTGTTTGCTTGTCACTCCGCTGCTCAACACCCCCGGCTGGCACAGGACAGGCCACCATGGCCCTGCCATGTCACACATTCCTTCTCCTGGCCACCGTGGGGGAAGGAGGGCATCAGCATGGGCACTGCAAGGAAGATGGGGTACGTATCTCTTTAGTTCATCTTTCTGGGTGAAACGCTGTTTCCTGGCTGATTTTGAAGTGAAATGTCACACCCTTTGCTTGTGTGAACCTGTTGCTGGTGAGGGAGGGTACATTGTCTTGCTCAAATTTGGGTTTGGCGTCCACCTTCGCTCTTCCTCTTTTTAGCCTAGCCCTGAAATCCCATGGCCTTGTGGTGGTCAAGAAATGACACGTCTGAAAACCAAAGCTTATGATAAAGGCATCCCAGGGGTATGGCTCTTGCCCAGCACTGAGGGCACAGTAGGGTTTCTTGGGCAGTGGGACAGCTTAGTGCGGTCTGATCTGCTTAGGGAGGCTGAAATGAAGGGACGTAGAGATCTGCTCACATTTCCTCCTGGAAAAGTCACAAGGAGTCAACAGAAATAGGACCAGACCTGCAAAGTTTAGAAGAAAAACAATGTCTTCGGTTGTTTTGTTGCTCCTAGTTTTCCCTTTATTCTTTTCTTATTTTTTGGGGACTTTCCCAGTATCCCCACTCAATCCCATCTCCTCAGATTTTTTTTGTATTTCCTTGCTCTGGGGATCTCAGCCATTGCTGGGTTTCAGTCCTGTTTCTGGGGGCCAGGGTCCTGCCACCTCTCTTCAGCTGTCTCAGCACTCGGTGGCTGGGCCAAGCTGGTCAGAAAGGCTTTCCCTGTCATGGTCCTCACAGGAGGACCATGTCCTGAGACTGTGACTCTGCCTGCGGGAAGAAAGGCATTTCAGACCTCCCAGAGGTGTCTGCTAACCTCCACTGATGAGAAAGGGAGCCTAGGTGGCCAGTTTAAACTCCTAAAAGGCCAGCATTGGGTGTGATGGATTCCATCCACTGGATCCCATCTTCTTGCTCATATGGGGTATCTTGAGCTGGAGCTTTTCTCTCCCTCACGTCACCGATTGTGAACTATCTGTGCATTCGAATGCTGAAACAAGTGTTCTTGAGTGTCTCTGTCCCCTGAGGGTGAATTGTTGCATTCCTGCTCCCTCCCAATAATAATAATAATAATAATATCTTCTATTTATAGAGCTTCAAAGTTTCCCAAAGAGCCACCTTTGGGATGGAACACACCAACAGTTAGATAGTGCATAGCAACCCTAGACAACAACTTAAGACAGATGAATGTATCCAGTTGAAGCTGAGGATGAGATTTCATTTGGCAGAAGATAATTGCAAAAGTTATTAATTATTGTTGTTTATGCAGCTCTAGACTCAAGAGGAATAGGCACTTTCTAAATACTACCAGTAGGTAGACAAAAGCGCAAAGGCATTATGATCATACCACAGTAATTTGCAGAAGGCAGAATGTGCTAATAAAAATCCTCCCCTGGAGGTTACCCCATCTAGGACTCAGCATAAGCCGATGAATTTTCCATAATGCTGGAAGAGGAAAGCTGGATTCTCTTCCTGGCTTTTCTGTAGCTTCCCAGTGTAACCTTGAGCATACACTTTAGTTGCTCCGAATCTAACAACTGTGTCCACACAGCATGTTGTAGGTGTTTAGCTGAAGGTGAGAGCTGGAAAGCATTCCAATAGAAGGATTTTATATGAATCCCTATGTATTTTGCAGCATGATTTTATTCAAATTGACAGTTGTTGGGGTTTTTTTCTTAAAACAACATGACTGGGTGTACATGGGACCTGGATTTATTGATCACCTTCTCTGAGAGCAAGGTTAGGTGCTTGCTCACTCTGGTAGTGGCCACAGTGAAAACCCCTAATAGACTTGATGACTATTGTTAAAATCATAGAATCATTCAGGTTGGAAAAGACCCTTGGGATCATCCAGTCCAACTATCAACCCTACTCTACAAAGTTCTCCCCTACATCTCATG
>KZ511993.1:12246-22272 GCA_002844005.1 Limosa lapponica baueri
TCACTGCACGGCTCCCCGCGTCCCCCCCGGCGCTGGGTGTAGGAGGAAGAGGTGGGGGTGACTCAGGCGGGCAGGGGGGTGTGTGCGGGGGCCCGCGGGGCCGGTGGCTGCCAAGGGGCCGGGGCTCGTGCCAGCCCCAGCGCTCCCTGACGCAGGCAGCAGGAAAGGCCGAGGCTGCCGGGGCGAGCTGCCCGCGTAGGGGAGAGACGGTGGCCCCAGGGAGGGCTGCAGGTGCCAACGCCTGAACCTCCGCCAGGAGTCTCCCCGGCTTTGTGGGCAGAGCCGGTTACTAAAAGTTTCCATGGGCTGATGCCTGCTGACTGAGGGGAGAAGAAAAGAGCCCTTCCCCTGCCCGCATGCTCGCTGCCCCCTCCCCGGCCGGTGAAGGACAGGGGGCTTCACCGCAGCCCTGACCCTGGTCCCCAGCCCCAACGGGAATTGGGATCTCAAGCTGCTGCTGTGTTACAGGTGGCAGTGCCCAAATCCCCTCTGGATTCTTGTAGCAGTGGCCGGCGTGGGTCTGGGACATGCCTGGGGGTCTCTGGATACCCCTGTGCCACGGCATGGCCAGACTGAGCACAGCTCCTCCCCAGCACGGCACAGCCTGTGCCATCCCCCCCGGCACCCCTCTGCCGAAGGGATGGGGGTCTGGGAGCGGCTTTCCCCACCCTGGGAGGCCGCACGACCCTGGCACCAGGGTGGGCAGAGACGGTGGTGCCGTGCCACTCTCCCCATGGCACGATATGCCTGCGCGTCCCCTCGCCCCGTGTGGCTCCGGGCAGCCCTTCCCGGGGCAGGAGCAGCGCCCGTGGCCGTCCCACCCCTTGGCACCGGAGCCGGCTGCAAACCCTGACCTGCAAAGGCAGACGGTGTTTCGCCCGGGCAGATCCGAGCTGGCGCGGCCGCGCTCACACTGACATCACCGGGCACGGAGCCGGCGCTGGTCGGTACCTTTTCCCCCAGGACGGGGATCGAGCCGGGGACAGAGGAGCCATCGCGAGGGAAAGGTGCTGGCCTGGCCAGGGGGGTGAGGGATGAGAGGGAGGGGGCACAGAGGGATGGAGACCCGTTGGGATGGAGACCAATCAAGAGGCCGGTAGGGCAGTGAGCAGGGCCCCGGGCACGGCCCCGGCACTGTGCTCTGCACGCCCTGGTGTGTTTGCACAGGCGGAGTGGGGAAGGACGTGGGTCTGTGAGCCCCAGGCAGGGTCCACGCCCCACATCAGCACCATCACCCCTCAGTGCCACCACTGCGGGAGGGTCAGCGTGGCACCAGCCACCCTGGGGCTGCTGTGCCAGCGCCGTGCCCCTCTGTCACCATGGGCAGCCGCGCGTACCATGGAGCACCCTGGCTGTGTCCTTGCAGCCGGGGCCAGAGACACCCCATCCCTGGAGGGGTTCAAAGCCAGGTTGGAGGGGGCTTGGAGCAACCTGGTCTGGTGGGAGGTGTCCCTGCCCAGGGCAGGGGGAGGACTGGATGGTCTTTAAGGTCCCTTCCAGCCCAAACCATTCCATGATTCTATGATTCTATTGCTGATTCCACGATTCCAAGCTGGCAGCAGAACCTGACCCAACCGACTTGGCTGCAGGAGCTCAGGCATGCAGGTCTCCTCGGTCTGCCCCAGTGCTTCATGCTTGGTCCCGTGGCCTCTGTAGCGCCCTGCACAAGGCACCTCTGCAGAGACAAGCCCTGTGCAGAGGGGTGGTGAAATCACCCTGGAGCTTTTCTCCCCAGAGGAGGTGGTCCTGCCTCAGCCCAGTGCTCCACTGGTCCCACCAGTGCCTCTGCTGAGACATCCCAGTGCACCCAGCCAGTCTGGCTCAGATGCTTGCTTCTGGCAGGTCTGGCACAGCATGGAATCATGGAATTCTCCAGGTCGGAAGGGACCTTTCAGCTCCTGGAGTCCCACCATGGACCCAGCACTGACCAACCCACCACTGACCCATGTCCCTCAGCACCACGTCTGCCCGGCTTTTCAATCCCTCCAGGGATGGCGACTCCCCCACTGCCCTGGGCAGCCTCTTCCAAGGCTTCACAACCCTTTCCAGGAAGGAATTTTCCCCAGTATCCCTCCTAAACCCCCCCTGAGGCCAGGGACAGGGACAAGTACAGGGACAAGGACACTGTCCTGACCACGCTCAGCCTTTGGCTGTTACCTCCTCCTGCCTGTGAGATGTCCCTTTATTTTTTCCCCTGTATTTAGCATGCAAACCGTATGTTACAGTTGGAGGAACCCACAACAAGTTATTGTCATTCAGGCAACCGTTCTGTCACCCCATGACTCCTCCCCACCCAGGAAGAGGAATCGGGGCAAAACAAGGAAATACAAGGGTTGAAATGCAAACAGATTTAATAGAATAAGGCTAGGTAATTACCATGAATGGCACTGAAGAACCAGTATTAATCCCAATACTAATATAAAACAGACAAGGATTACACTCAGCCAACTACCTCAGTAGGAACTGTGCACTGCTGGGAGGAAGGGAAGGGCTCAGGGCTCCGGCAGCGGGGCAAGGAGTTCTCAGAGTGGCAGCCAGCAAGGGGAAACTCCTCAGCAAACTTTCTAATTTATGTGGAATCTGACGTTCATGGTATGAAATAACCCCATTGTCCAGCTTGGGTCAAGTGCCCTGGTCTTGGTCCTCAGCCCCACACCTGGGGAGCTCAAAAACACTGAGACCTTGAAACCTGCACCCCAGAGCTGGCTGTAAAGTAAATATTTTCACAGACTCAGACGCTAGAATCTCCTAAAAGCGCAGTTTTCCCCAGCTTTAGAAGAGACCTGAAATCCCTTCTGCGTCGCTCAGGCCAGGACACGGTAGGAAATCTGATTTCTCACAGAGCTTTCCCGTTCTCTGCCCTCTCTCCAGAGCGTCTTGTGTGCAGTGCAAGGAGTTCTACAGGGAGGATGGAGACCCAGCCAGCAGTGAACGGCCACGCTGCCCCCCTCTCGCACCAGGAGGACATGCCGGGGGCAAACCGCTTGTGCCAGGACATACTGCCTCGCAAGCAGAGAGAAGCAGCCGGCGGGGATGTGACAGTGATGGATGCCTCCAGCCGGCCCTCGGAGGCAGCTGGCAGCATTGCTGGAGTGTATGTGGAGGCTTCCAAGAAGATAATGAGCTTTTATGATGCCACCAGAGAGCATCTCCTGAGTCTGGATTCGGCACTCTGTCTCCTGGAGGCCCAGGCAGCCATGGGCTTCATCGCTGACCCGGTGAAGAAGAGGCACGTCTCTGTGGCAGAAGCTGTGCAGCTGGGGCTGGTGGGGCTGGAGCTGAAGGAGAGGCTGCTCTCTGCAGAGAAAGCCGCTACGGGCTTTGTGGACCCCTACACAGAAGAGAAAATCTCCCTCTACCAGGCCATCCAGAAGGACTTGGTGGGGAGGGAGACAGGTACTCGGCTGCTGGAGGCCCAGATGGCAGCCGGGGGCATCATTGACCCAGCCACCGGCTGCCGGCTGCCAGCAGATGTTGCCTGTGAGAGGGGGTATTTAGATGAAGAGATGACCCAGCTCCTCTCAGACCCCAGCAGTGAGGACAGCAAAGGGTTCCTCAACCCCAGCAGTATGGAGAGGGTCACTTACATGGAGCTTCTAAAGAAGTGTGTGATCGATCCGGCCTCGGGCTTCCTCCTCTTGCCCCTGCAAATCACGTTCCCGGGGCTGGCCGGGAGGGTTAGCAGCAGGGACCTGCTGGACTCTGGCATCATCAGCCCTGAGACCTTCAGAGATCTCGAGGAGGGAAGAGTTTCTGCCCAGGAGGTAGCAGAGAATGACTCTGTCCAGCAGTTCCTGCGTGGGACAAGGAGCGTGGCTGGCGTTGTCCTGCCTTCCAGTGAGCGGAAAAGCCTTTACCAGGCACTGAGAGAGCATCTCCTCGTGCCCGGCGCTGCTCTGATGCTCCTGCAAGTCCAGGCCTCCACCGGCAGCCTGACGGACCCCATAAAGAACAGAAGCTATTCAGTTGATGAGGCTGTCCGGGTTGGTCTCGTCGGCCCGGAGCTTCATGAAAAACTGTCTTCAGCTGAGAAGGCCATCACTGGCTACAAGGACCCCTGCACTGGAGAAATGCTCTCTCTCTTCCAAGCCATCAGGAAGGGCTTTGTCCCCAGGGATCATGGTATTTGCCTTCTGGAGGCTCAGATGGCCACAGGGGGTATAATTGCTCCAGGCAGGCACCTCCGTCTCCCCACAGAGACAGCTTGCAAGTGGGGATACCTGGATGAGACCACAAGACAGCTCCTCTCCAGTCCTACTGACGACACAAAAGGGTTCTTCGACCCCGGCTCCAAGGAGAAGCTGAGCTATGCAGCCCTGCTCAAGCGCTGTGTCACTGATCCCAGCACGGGGCTCCTTCTGCTGCCACTTGGTGGAGAAAGCGGAGAAGGAGCCGAGGGAACCCAACTCTTCTTTGACCATAGGACCCAAACAGCTCTGGAAAACACGCAGGTACCCATCGCTTTGGGTAAATTCAAGGGAAAGCCGGTGTCTCTCTGGAAACTCCTATTCTCAGACTACATCCAGAGCGAGCAAAGAGCTGCCCTGGCCCAGCAGTACCTTGCTGGAATGCTCTCTACCCAAGAGTTGGGTAAGGCAGTCAGCACTGCCATTGAGGAAATGGCTTCCACCGCCAATGTCACCTTCGAAGGCCTGAGAGACCGGGTGACAGCTGACCAGCTCCTGAGCTCTGAAATCATCAACAAAGATTTATTTAAGAAACTGAAGGAGGGAGAAACATCGGCCAAAGAAGTTGTCAGCATGGACACCGTCAAGAAGTACCTGCAAGGGACGGGTAGCATCAGTGGGCTCCTGCTTCCTGACTCCCAGGAGAAGATCAGCATCTACCAGGCAAAGCGGAAAGGACTTTTAAGGCCGGGAACGTCACTGATCCTCCTGGAGGCACAGGCTGCGACCGGATTTGTCATTGACCCAGCTGCCAACAAAAGATACTCTGTGGATGAGGCCTTAAGAGCAAATGTCATTGGCCCAGATGTTTATGACAAGCTACTGACCGCAGAGAAATCAGTCACCGGCTACAGAGACCCCTACTCAGGGAACAAGATCTCCCTCTTCCAGGCCATGAAGAAGGAGCTCATCGTCAAGGAACATGCCATCCGCCTGCTGGAGGCCCAGATTGCCACTGGTGGCATCATTGACCCTGTCAACAGTCACCGCATCCCCGTGGAGGTGGCCTACAAGCGGGGCTACTTCGACAAGAAGATGAACTTAATCCTTTCCGATCCCAGTGATGACACCAAGGGCTTCTTCGACCCCAACACCCATGAGAACCTCACCTACCTGCAGCTGAAGGAGAAGTGCATCACAGAGCCGTCCACCGGGCTCTGCCTCCTTCCTCTGAACAGCAGGAAGCGCCAGTTCATCGATGACACCACCAGACGGGTGTTCAGGAGCTCCTGGCTGCCCGTCAGGTTTGGGCGGTTACGGGGGGAGAAGGTCTCTGTGTGGGACCTGCTGAACTCCGAGTACTTCAGCGAGGGGAGGCGCCGGGAGATATTCAACCACTACCAGCTGAGGAAGCTCACCCTGGAGCAGATTCGCATCATGTTAGAGGAGGAAATGAAAAAATGGGCCCCTATCAAGTTCCCAGCCATGAGAGGCAGCGTCAGCGCCTACCACCTGATGGAAACTGGTGTCATCAACAAGGCCCTGTTCGAGAAGGTGTTGGAGGGATCCGTCACACCAGAGGAAGTCCTACACATGGACTCTGTCAGAAAGTACCTCTACGGCTCTGGCAGCATTGGGGGGATCGTACTTCAGCCATCGAACCAGAGGATAAGCATTTACGAGGCCATGAAGAAAAACATCATGGTTCCAGGAGTAGCCCTCCCACTGCTAGAGGCCCAGGCTGCCACCGGCTTCATCATTGACCCGGTGAACAACCAGAAACTCTGTGTGGATGATGCCATCAAGGAGGGGGTCATTGGGCCTGAAGTCCACGAGAAGCTGCAGCACGCGGAAGGGGCTGTAACAGGCTACAAAGATCCTTTCACAGGCAAGAAGATCCCCCTCTTCCAGGCGATGAAGAAGGGCCTGATTGCTGACAAACAGGCCATGCAGCTGATGGAGGTGCAGATGGCTACCGGAGGCATCATTGACCCAACATGCGGCCACTATATCCCTGTGGAAGCTGCCCAGGAGCGAGGGTGCCTGGATGAGGACACAAGCAAGGTCCTTTCTAAGACCAGCGACAGCACCAGAGCCTTCTGTGTCCCAGACAGCAAGGAGACCGTCACCTATGCCGAGCTAATCAAGCGCTGCCAGAAGGACGAGGTCTCCGGCTTCCACTTGCTGCCTCTGCCACAGACAGCAGCTCCCACCTACACTGACGAGGAAATCCAACGGATTTTTAAGGAAACTGTGGTGAAGGAGAAAGGGGTCTCCCTGTGGGAGCTAATCCACGCTGGGTACTTCACTGAGGAGCAGAGGAAGGACTTCATGGAGAGGTTCCGCTCAGAGGAAATGTTGCTGCAGCAGCTGGTGGCTCTTGTGCTCAGGCTGGTTGGGGAGATGGAGATGAAAGCCCGCACCCAGATCACCTTGGAAGGCTTGCGGGGCAGCGTCCCCGCCGTCTGGCTGCTGGATGCTGGCATCATTACTGAGAAGACGTTTGAAGAACTGGCTCAGGGCATAAAAACTCCCGAGGAAGTGGCTGCCATGGAGAGCGTGAAGAGGTACTTGCAGGGCACAGGCAGCATCGCCGGGGTGTTCGTAGAGGCATCCAAAAAGAAGATGAGCTTTTACGATGCCATGAAGAACAATCTCCTCCTCCCTGGGGCTGCTGTGAGGCTGTTGGAAGCTCAGGCAGCCACAGGATATCTCACCAATCCCACAACGAACCAGAGACTCAGCGTGAGGGACGCTGTGAAAGCAGCTGTCGTGGGTGAAGAGCTCACTGAGAAGCTCCTTCTGGCCGAGAGGGCAGTGACTGGCTACACGGACCCCTATACCGGGAGCTCCATTTCCCTGTGCCAAGCGCTCAGGAAGGAGCTGATCCCCCTAGGAGATGCTGTTCCCTTGCTAGAGGCCCAGCTGGCCACAGGAGGGGTCATCGATCCCGTTCACCACCTCCACCTGCCGCTCCAGGCTGCGTGCAGGTACGGCTTCTATGACGAGGAGTTGAACCAAACCCTCTCTCAGCTGGATGACACCACCAGAATCTTTTTTGACCCAAACACAAAGGAGAACGTGACCTACCAGCAGCTGAAGGAGAGGTGCCTTCAGGAGGCTGAGTCAGGTCTCTGGCTCCTTCCTCTCTCAGAGAATGCCATGTTCTGTGTGGATGAGCAAACCATGGAGGTGCTGAAATCTGTGACTGTTTGTGTCAACATAGGGCGGTTCAAAGGACAGACAGTGTCAGTCTGGGACCTTCTCAACTCTGAGTACCTCTCCGACAGCAAGAGAAGGGAGCTGGTGCAAAAGTACAAGGATGAGAGTGCTGAAGTGCTGCATGAAATCATAACAGTTGTAACCACAATCATCAAAGAGACCGAGACACAAGGCAAGAAGTTTGCATTCAAGGGCCTGCGGAAGAGAGTATCTGCCAATGACCTCTTCCAGTCTCAGCTGATAGACAAAAAAACCCTCGATGAGCTCAACCAGGGGAAGAAAACTGTCAAAGAAGTCACTGAAATGGACTCTGTCCGCAGGTACCTGGAGGGCAGCAACTTCATAGCAGGGGTCCTCATGCAGCCAAGCAATGAGAAGATGAGCATCTACCAAGCCATGAGGAAGGGCATCCTGAGGCCAGGGACGGCACTGGTGCTGCTGGAGGCGCAGGCTGCCACCGGCTACATCATCAACCCGGAGAAAAACCAGAAGTTTTCAGTGGAGGAAGCGTTAACAGCAGGTCTAATTGGAGGAGAGATTTATGAAAAGCTGCTTTGTGCAGAAAAAGCCGTGACAGGCTACACTGACCCCTACACAAAAGCCCCAATGTCCCTGTTTGAAGCCATGAGCCAAGGACTGATTGTGAAGAGCCACGGCATCCGCCTGCTCGAGGCCCAGATCGCCACCGGTGGCATCATCGACCCTGTCCACAGCCACCGTATCCCCGTGGAGGTGGCCTACCAGCGCGGCTACTTCAACCAGGAGATGAACCAGATCCTCTCCGACCCCACCGACGACACCAAGGGCTTCTTCGACCCCAACACCCACGAGAACCTCACCTACCTGCAGCTCCTGGAGAGATGCGTCCAAGATTCCGAGACTGGGTTGTACATGCTACAAGTTGTAAAGGAAGGAGGAAAGTACTTCTACATTGATGAGGCTACGAAACAGGTTTTGCGCTCAAAGCCCCTTGAAGTGAAAGTTGGAAAGTTTAAGGACCAAACGGTTTCCATCTGGGAAGTTCTCTGCTCTCATTACATCTCTGAGCAGAAAAGGAAAGAACTGGTGATGCAGTACAAACGCAAAACCCTCACGCTGGAAGATCTTATAGCCCTCATCCTCAAAATAATCGAGGATACAGAGCAAAGAACAGAAGCCCTCAAGGTTAAAGGACTCCGGGGGGATGTGTCGGTATCAGAACTGTTTAACTCCGAGATAATTGACAAGAAAACTCTAGATCAGCTGCAGGACGGAAGTCTCACGCTTGCCAGCCTCACAAAGAGGGACACCATCCAAAGGTACTTGGATGGCACTGGGTGCATTGCTGGGGTTCTACTCCCGTCAAGGAAAGAGAAGATGAGCATCTACCAGGCCCTGGAGAAGGGCCTCCTCACAGAGCAATGTGCACTGGGGCTGCTGGAGGCACAGGCTGCCACTGGTTTTCTCGTCGACCCACTGAAAAACAAGAAGCTCTCCGTGGATGAGGCTGTCTCGTCTGGGCTGGTGGGTAGCTACTTGCACGAGAAGCTCCTGTCGGCAGAGAAAGCTGTGACAGGATACACAGATCCTCACACAGGAAAGAAAATATCCCTCTTCCAGGCCATGAGGCAGAAGATAACAGTCAAGGAGGACGCTATCCGCCTGCTCCAGGCTCAGCTGGCCACCAGCGGCATCATCGACCCAGTGCACAGCCACCGCCTCCCTGTGGAGGTGGCCTACAAGCGGGGCTACTTGGATGATGACACATTTCTCCTACTTTCTGATCCAGATCATGGTAGCAAAGGTTTTATAGATCCAAACACTCATGAGAAAATCAGCTACAGCCAGCTCCTACAGAGGTGTTCCAAAGACAGAGATACAGGGTTGTACCTGCTGCAGGTCATGGAGAAGCAAGATGACTATTTCTACATTGATGAGCAAACAAAAAATGCCCTGTTATCTACAAAGGTACAAGTGACTGTTGGAAAATACAAAGGACAGGAGCTATCGCTGTGGGAACTTCTCTGTTCTGAGTACATCACAGATGAGAAAAGAAAGGAACTGGTGAAAAAATATAAACGGGAATCCCATCACATTATACAAGGAATCATTGAAACAATACTAAATATCATTAAAGAAAAAGAAGAGAACAGAAGTGATGTCTGGTTCCAAGGACTCCGACAACAAATAACAGCCTCAGAACTTCTCAGTGCACAGATAATTACAGAAGAAACAATGGAAAAGCTCCACGAAGGGAAAGAGACGGCCCAAGAAATAGCACGAATGGAAAGTGTGAGAAGATACCTTGAGGGAACTGGAAGCATCGCCGGCGTGCTGGTGCCCTCCAAGGTTGACCCAACCAAGATGGAGAAGATGAGCATCTACCAGGCCATGTGGAAGGGCATCCTGAGACCAGGGACAGCACTGGTGCTGCTGGAGGCGCAGGCTGCCACCGGCTTCATTATTGACCCGATCATCAACAAGAAGCTTTCCGTGGACGAGGCCGTCTCCTGCGGGCTGGTGGGCAGCGAGCTACAAAAAAAACTTCTTTCTGCAGAGAGATCTGTGACAGGCTACACCGACCCCTGCACAGGACAAAAAATGTCGCTCTTCCAGGCCATGAAGAAGGAGCTCATCGTCAAGGAGCACGGCATCCGCCTGCTCGAGGCCCAGATCGCCACCGGCGGCATCATCGACC
>KZ512004.1:9828-22754 GCA_002844005.1 Limosa lapponica baueri
CTGCACATTTAATTAGAGCTGATTCCATACCAAGGAAATCAGTGCATGTGAAAGCAGCCATCAAGAACACAATCCCACCCGCTAGAGAACTGCTTAGGCAAAGAGACCTCACCTTAGCACATTTCAAATATAAACATAAATGATCTTTAAAACGTATTTACCAAATGACAAGGTGTCCATTTATTTTAAAATTTCAGTTTCATTCCAGAAGCCCTGAATTTGCAGAAACAAAAGCTTCTGGCTGGTGGAGAAGTGCCTGTATTGCTTAGCAACACAGACTCCAGCTCACGGGAAGCATCGCAGATGGATGCCAAGCCAAAGGCGAGCTGTCCCAGGCCCGCGGATTAGCAGCTGAAAAACATGGAGTATTCCCAGGATCCAAAGACAGGAGCGTGCTACCAGCATAGCTACAGGTGCTAGTAGACATTGGGTAACAAACACAGTGCAAACAGCTAGACTGAGACTTCTGCCTCTAGGAACAGAAGTTACAGGTTTTATTCAAATCACCCAAGTTTACAGTACAATTCAGAATTAAATAAGAAAAATCACTTCTCCTCTAATCACGAGACTATCAGTGAGTCTAAAGATATGCTACAGTTTCACAGCAATCATAATGTATAACTCAGGACAGGGGCTATTCACTGACTAATTTCATTTATTAAAGTCACTGCTTATACCTTGTTTGTTGATGCTTGATTTGTGTGTCCTAATCTTTGTAATTTAAGACTTCCCGCTAAACATTAGGATTGTACTTAGTTTAACAAGGCTGCACTCTCTATCTGGGTTTTTGGGGGCTACAAAAATACAAATTTTAAGCAACTCTAATAGGTGCAGGCACCAAATCATTACCCTTCTGTTTTATGAAGCCATAATCAGATTCCGCTAATGAATTCATTTTTACGCTCATAAAATTGTGAGAATGATACTATTGCTTACTTTCACATTTGGCTAGTTGAAAAGTAATAGCCGTTGAATAGTAATAGGCAGTCTCATTTCTGACTTATATGGGAACAAAAAAAAATTTGTAATCTGACTGGAAAACAAGAACAGGAAATTTCCAGTGAAACCTAATAAACAGAACTGCAAGACTATATTAAGAACACAGAATCAAATAACCAGCCGCTGCAGGGCCTGTTTACGGAACTAGCGCATCTCTTTTCCCAAAGTTACTGTTACTCCACTTACTTTAATCCTACTTAAACAGCTTTACCTAAACAACTGTGGAGGTCTATCTATTGTAGAGGAAAAACTCCATTTTTTTCCTTCCCGGGATAATTTATGATTAAAAGGAAAACAATGACAAACACTTCTGCTGGGCGAGGAAAATATTGCAAGACTGAGTTGATGGAGGAAATAGTGCTTTTACTTTATCCATCTTAAATGCTGCAAATGTGCATATTACTGCATTTTAACAGCGCAAAACAGTGAATTGGATGCAATTGAGAAGCTCTTTCTCAGGCATGTTCTTTCCTTGAATTATAGAGTCAGAAGGAGCTGGGATTTACTGCTTTCACAGAAATGGGATCTGGCCTCTGCAAGGCATTAGCTCTTGGTTGCTGCTGAATTTTAGACTTCAGGCAAACATCTTTCCCTTTACACAAAGGCAAGATGCTGCCGGTAACTTCACTGGTGGTATCTTGTTTTATATGCGCAGTAAATCCTGGCTCCCAGGTCGTCTTGACTTCCTAATCCAAAAAGAACCTGAAAGACTGATTTTGTGTTGAAAATGAAAACTCAAGAGGAATATCAACTTTGCCTGCTATTTGATGGTAGAAGCATATAGTCCCTGTGCTGCAAAGACCTTTTACTTCTCAGGGCATCGTCTTGCAGCAGCTCCCTCCGCACTCAGCATGAATTGCAGGCCTGGGAGAAGTGTCTCCAGCAGAGCTCACAGCAGAGTCCACAGCCCTCACTGCCGCCTTCTGCAGCACCTGCAGATGCTCCCCAAAGCAGCACACCCCGCTGCAGCTCTCGGCTTAGCTGCCCTTCCCCTGCCACAGCATTAACACGGGGGCAGTTAAAAAGCAAACCAAAAAGGCAGGATATAACGCTGCCCCATTCTATCCCACCTTAAACAGTATCATGGGCTGTAGCAAGTGAATTCCCGTGGAGGAAATCTCTGCTGGTGGGTGAGGGAAAGGAATGGTCTCCAACAGCAAAGCTGTATTTATAAAAGACACGGCGATATCTGGGTACCTGGGATATCCGCTGATGCAAAGCCTCACTTAATCAGCTACCAACTGTGCCATTATCATTGATGAAGACTAATTCAGAAATGGGATTTCAGTAACATGATTCTTAAAGGAAAAAAAGTACAGTTTCAGTCAGGTGGAGAAGCAGTTGAACTACATGGTTATTTTAAGTCCTTTCCAACTGAACTATTCTATTCTAAATTTATGAGATGAGAGAAGATAAACTTAAAAATTGAGCCCTGATTCATGATGAGTGCAACACAGGCTCACCCAGGTGTAGGGAAACTGCACTCTACTGTAGACCCTACAGTCCTTCCTCTCAGGCACCCAGACTGAAGCTCTGGCCAAAAGAGAAGAGCATAACTTGCCTCTGGCCCACGTGCTCGGGTTTTCCACCCCGTGGAGTCAAGCTACAGCAGGAAGGGGTACCTGGAATATCAGAAGTGTTCCTGGACATCACTACAGAGATACAGCTATGGGGAGTGTTTTATGCCTCAAAGACCAGCAGATGGCCAGAGCAATATTCCACAATGGCAGTATTTCTTGAAATACTTCTTCTCACCATTAACTTTGTCTCCATTAGGTTAACGATGGGCCAGTTATTTATTTCTTCTCAATCGCTGCTACATAATGGTAATGGAGAACATGCAGTATGTCCAAAATGAAGGGAGTATCACCAGCATATACTCCCTCCATTATAAAGGCTCTGCATGTCCTCGCAAAGACCCACACTGATAGATTAGAGCCGAGCAGAACATCTCACTAACACAAGGAAAAACACAAATAGCAGCTGAGAGCTTTTGGGCGATTCCTTTAGACACAACAGTCCCCTCTAAAATCAACAGTGCTTCATAATTAGCAAACTTTCAATAAAAGAAAAGTCATGTAATTTGCAAGTAGATCAACAACAACCAACATTGAGTACATGAAATTAACACAATGGTTAACTTCAGGAAACAAGACACACTGATAAATAAGGCAAACCAAACACTGTGCCTAGATCTGACCCAGACTTCGTGAACATATTGCAGACATTCCTGAGCACTGAGAAATGATAAACCAGGAATATTTGCTAAACAAAAAAATAAATAAGGGAGCAAATCTATTTTTACCTCCTCTACAAATGCTCATAGAACTGGCTTATATACATCATTCTGTTTCAGCCTTAAGCAGATGTAGTTAATTAAATCAGAAACTACAAACAGGAAATTATACACCTCTAAAAAACACATGGTACACCTGTTAATAATGAACCAATTGAAAAATAACCCTAACCCAAACAAATTCTGACTTGCTTCTCCACAAAGAGCATTTTAGGAAAGAAGGAAGATAATACACTCTTTAGAGGATGTCATTAAAATTAACTATTAAGAGGGGTCATTTTTCTGAGAATAAGTATTTGATATTAAGATGGCTTCCAGTCAAAAATATAAATACAAAGCTGTACTATTCTGTATTGTCTCCATGTTTTGTGATCTACGTTTCCTTAGGGACCTACTTAGGGATTCTACTGTACATAAAGAGTATAAAAATTGAGCAGCAGAGGACTTTAATACCAAGAAAGGTGTGACATGAATCTTCTCCGCTATTTGTCTATATAATTACACTAATTTTTGAGTGGGCTAACATTGCCATATCTGCCCTTAGGAGCAGAGGGAAAGCGAAAGCAAAGATCAGAGGCAGTGACACTGTTTTGTGGGGCAGATGGAGGGGGAACATGTGCCCCGCCAGGAGGCCCAGGGCTGGAGGATGCCATGGCCTGCCCAATGGATGCCCTTGGGCAACCGCATCCTTCAGCCCCCCATGGTGGACCTCTCTGTGCCTTGAACCAAGAGCATTTAGTACCAGCGTAACAGTCTGAATAACCTTCTGGAGCTGGGAGGATGTTGACAACAACTGTTTTGGCTCAATAGTTACGACAACTTGAGGAACTGCTTGTTTCCGTCAGAAGAGTGGAGACACAGCGTTCCCTTTTGCCTTGAGATCCCCTACTATTTTCCCACCACTGTCTTGTACCTTTGCTGAAGCACCCAGCATGAACACATTTGTGCTTGCACTCCTTCTTTTAGGTGCCTAATTAAATAAATAAATGTTTCCTAAAGAACCAAAATAAATGTTAAGAATTCTCAACCTTTGCAGATGCCTCATCCCCTGATACATTACTGTTGTTTTCAGATTCATCCAACACCTTATCAATATGCTAGGAAAACTATTTGGCTATCCACAACATGTTTATTAGCATAACCACCTGTTGCTGATGTTGAGCTCCTTCTGGTCATACTGTGAACCTGCTGACTCTTTTTCCCCTTTACAAAATAAAATCTTTACCTTCACCTAGAGAACACTTACTATTTCCCAGTGCAGTTCTCCTCAGAACGGCTGTTTCTACCAAAGAGAGGAGTTTCCACGGGGAAAATGAAATGACTGCATAGTAGCAGGAGACGCTACATATGCTTTTTAGCTAAAACACCTTCAGCAAGTATTTTCTGTAGTGAAAGCATAGAGGGCTTGCTTTATTAATAGCAACCTATTAAAATTGTATTGACATTAAAGTCACTACTAAGTTGCTACTGAAAAACTACTCAAAGATTTGCTACCTACAAAGTAGCACTCACTTTACTATGGTTTTGCTTAAAGTCATTTTCTTTTCTTTTTGCTTTCCTGTTCAGTGAACTTGAGAGAATCATTTTTAGAGAAGTGCAATGAAATGCATTAAACACAAGCCCTTCCTAGCTGGTGTTCTCCGGTTACAGGGCAAATAGTGCAGAACAGTAGTAGAGCCGAGCAAAACCCAAGCCCTCCAGGAATTCTCTCCCTCATTAATAATTGCTGAGAAGTAAGAGAATTACATTGTTCCCACACTATATGCCTTATTTAGTGATCAATTTTGCTCCTAAAAGGATGTCTAACTCACCAACAGTTTGACTACTGCTTTTAAAAATAGGATATGTAAATATTTTT
The DNA here is from genome assembly GCA_002844005.1 of Limosa lapponica baueri. Lineage (NCBI taxonomy): Eukaryota > Metazoa > Chordata > Aves > Charadriiformes > Scolopacidae > Limosa > Limosa lapponica. The sequence continues at coordinate 14,982 of KZ512004.1, forward strand.
CCAAATGCCTATGTACCTCAAGTATCCCATGAAATCATGGGATATCCCTAAAAACTACAACTGGATTCTGTTTGCAGTTTTATTTTACGTTTTCATATAGCTTCTACTGCAGCAATAAAAATTAGGTTTTGTCAGTTTGTCAAGTAGCTTGAAAATGGCAACTTCTGGTTTTAAAGCACTCAAATCTGAGTTCAAACCACATCTACTAACAAGAATTCCCCCCCCAAAAAAAGAATTTAAGACTTTTAGAACATATTCAACATAATTAAAACTGCCACTGCAGATAAATTAGCCTACGTTATTTTATCTGAAGTATGGTTGTCAATTAACACCAGCATCTTTTAGTTTTGCAGTCTTACAAAATTCTGCCTCTTTATAAAATCTGTACATTCAAAAATGCGCTACCTTACTCTAATCACACATGCAATTTGGGCAAAACCAGGCATTAAACCTCAATTTATGAAGTATTTAGGAAGTACAAGCCTTCCATATTAAACCAGCCTCCATCTTTAAACCATGGAACGTTACATATGAAAAACTAAAATTGCTTCGGCAAGCAGTAGGAGCAGAAAGGTGAGCAAGTCTAGGATTCATGCAATAAAGATAGATTAATTTATATTTAATTCCCCCAAATGCAATTTAATTTTAAGTAGCTTGGCTAGCTGTACACTCAATTTTTTGTTATTATATAAAAAGCTTCATTCTATCCATTCATTAAAAGAAGGCAATGAAAACTTAGTTTTAATGGATAACAGTAGTAGCAACAACATATAATTAGATGCTGAAACAGGATACTTAACCACAGTGGGTTAAATTGATCCTCAAATATAATTTAACTGAAGTAAATAGAGTTACACCAAAGGTGGCTTTTAGACATGAGTAGGTTTAAACTAATCATTATATTTAGACAGGTTTCACCTAGAAAGCTGCGGCAGCGGCCTTGGGATTTTTAGCTGCCTCCAACTGAAGCCGTGTGCAAGTATCATCTATTATAATCAAGCAGGCATCTTTCTCAAAATCTAATTTCTGCTTTTTCAGGGTACAGTGAGCTTTTCATGTCTCATTTTTCATAGTATCTGTGTTAGTACAATGCACAATTTGCAGAGAGTAAATGCCATGGCAAACAAGTGTAATAACCGACGAGTCATTTCTATTACCTGCAGCCAGAGCAACGGCCACCGCCTGTTGATTCGCGGCACTCAGGATCTGGACACCCAGCGCCAGACGGGGACAGGTCTGTCTCACCGCAGCGCTAATGACTGTCATCGCTGCCGTCACTTCAGGCCCAGGACACACCGTGTAAGGGAGATCATGCATGTTTTCTACTATCAAGCCATCCTGTGGAGATTATTATAAAGAAATATGATTAAACTGGGGAAAAAGGAGCTTAAAAAAAAAAAAAAAGAAGGCTAGTTTACCATTATGCAGGTTTGTATTAAAAGACACACGAGTTTAAAGGCTTCCCTTCAAAGGAAGGATGATCTACAGTACATTGTGGTGATGCAAACAACCACTTATAAAAGTGCTGTCATTTTAGCTATACATTCATCAATTTGGTTTCTTTGATCCATCCTAAAATGCGAACTATAGGCAAATGAGTTAAACCTTATACCTCATTAAAATGGTGTAAAGTCAAACTACAATTATCCAAGTGGAATATAGGATATCGAGTATGTTTGGATAACGGAGGATTTAGAGATAATCAAGGCAATTTTCAATTCAATTAATGTCAGAAAATAAGTGTTATTTTGGATAAATAAGGGATTTTTTGTTTGACTATTATTGTGCCTATTTGCAGTGTGCCTAATACCATAGTATTAATTATTGATATTTCTCCCATTCTGGATTCAGAATTACTTGAAGGAAGATATTGCTATTTATTATCTACTTGTCGTGGTTTCGACCAAATTGACCAACCAGAACGACAGATGGTACCTCTCACTCCACACAGACATACTCTTAGCAAACAATAGAATGATGATAAAATACTCTGCTGATATAATTCATGCAATTTATTGAAAATATTTGTACATTATCTGGTACCTTGTACTTTTCCAATCATTGTATAGTATATGCCAGAAAGTTTTCAACAACTGCAAATCATATATAATTTTGTCAAGGACCAATAACAAAGAGTAAAAGTATAGCCTTGAAACGTATTTCAAGCCTGATGTTTTGCATTTGCGGTGAAAATGTTAAAAGAAGCTAGAAATTTCTCACCTGATTCAATCTAAAAATACAAAAGTTTAATAGACAAATATATATATAGAAAATAAATTTCACTCTCTCTGGAATTTTATCACACATCTTAATCCTTTAAAATGAGAGCTCTACATTTCAAAGATATTGTAACTGAACTAGATAAAAGAATAACATTTGTGAAAAATACACAACTAGAGATTAAACAAAGAAGTTTGGTTAATAATAATCTAAAGAATCAGGAAGGGGAAAAAAAAAAAGGGTTCCTTTTTTAAAAACTTTCATATGTAACGCTTCTTTAATCTTTGTTGTATTGTAGAAGCCCTTTCGGCAGTAAAAGATAAGACAGTATATAAAATGCAGTCAGCATTTAATGGCTGAATTACAGGCTAAGCCACTGACATCATAAATGAACATCAAACATGGAGGATGGGGAAAACTGAGAATGGAAACGATCCGGTGGAAGAATATGGTCGGTCCAAGCACATGACCCACATACGTTCTGTGCACCAGGTACAGCTGCCTTTGCCAAATGACTTACAGCTGAGTATTTAAATATACAAAATACATGCTACCTTAAAAACAAAAGGACACAACCTACTAATGGAAAAAGTGATCTAATATTATGAGCACCCAACATTAGATCTATGTGCTATTTGGTGCCACTCATCAGCGTATTTAATTACAGAGTTCCAGTCGAAGAAAACCTCAACTAGGCAAAGGAAAACCAGATATGACAAATAACCAAAACATCTGTCCTTGATTTTATTTCTAAGTCCAATTAAATGTATAATTTAACATCCACGCTTCTCTACACATGATGGGAGGTAGCCATATGACAAAGATGACAACCAGTCCTCAGAAAACCCGCAGAATTTTCAGAAATGAAAAAAAAAAAAAAATCACAAACTTTTAATTGGTTTCTCTGGAATGACATCAGGACTGTTCCAACAAACCTGAACTGACCAAATGGTCTTGTACCTCAGGCACAACCAATGAATCCTTTGTGGTACCAACAGAAAGAGAAACCCCTTCGCCTTTTGCGCACATAAATATATTAGGTGTGTCTAAGTTTGTCCATAGTAAATATGGGGTAAAAGGATTAATGTGGAACTATACTATTTTAATAAGACAAACTTGAAAAATGCAAATGAACCCCCAAACCCAGGTAATTCCTTGAGGCCACAAAACCTGGAAGCCCTTAGTCCTTGGCTCAAGAACGCTCTACTTGGCAGACTTCCCCAAAACCTGGATATCTGGGAAACTCCAAGCTTACCATAAGTGCAAGAAGCTAGGATCTGCAAACCAGAAGCCCTAGGCTTTCAGGCAGTCAAAAATCAACCTCAACAGGACACAGGTGAGGAAAGGTGCCTGGGAACAGGGGTTCAGATGCTCAGCTCCTGAAGAGCCACACTAGTAACTGAAAAAGCAGGAGAACAGGCTGGCAGAATTCCACAGGAATTCTGCAGTGAAACTGAGCTTTCCATGAGTTGCTACTACTTTGACAGCTCTGGATTTGCATAAAGCAAATTATTCCATTAGATACATTAATGAATTAATTCATTTAAAAATTAACTAGAAACCCTAGCCATACTACTGTGCATAAAAAGTATCTGATTGAATTCTAATTCAAAATGCAGGCATATGGGAGGGTTCCAACATTTCTCTCTTTTGCCTTAAACTTACTATATTCACTTTTCAGCAGTTGTCTCTTCCTATGGCCTCAAGGTCCACAGTTACAGTGAATATTTTTGGTATTACTTTAATAATGTGTTATTCTTTTGGTACCATCCGATAGACTATGTTCTTTTGCATATTATGTTTTGTTTAATTAAAAAAGAACAACATATGTTCTGCAATACAGAGAGCTGAATTACAGATGCATTAACTCAAAGCTTTTTTTCATATTTTATATAAAAATATAACACCACAGATTTCTGTGTTTACTGAATTGATATGTATGTAAAACAGACTTCAGTGCTATCAGACAGCTAATTAAAATGGTGGAAAGAAAACAGTTACACTAAATTAAAGTTCTTGGAACTTAAGCTTATAGTTCAGAAGTCTATGGGAACAGCAACTATATTACACCCTCCAAAGCAGAATTTATTTAGATAGTACGAGATAAAACTCTAACGCATACCTTTTGTGTTCCTTTTCCATTGAAAATTAAGATGGTTTAAGAGTTGCTTCTATATAATAGCCTTATTATAAGTAATTCTCAAACAATATATTTCCTTTTTTCTTTGAATGACTTCTGAAGTGCTACATATGTGCAAAGTGCCTCTTGTATCACAGTTAGCTACTGGAAAATAGGTCATTTAAATAGGTCTCCGATTATATAGAAAAATAATTTCCTTTGCTTTATTCCACTTACAGAAATGACCTCTTAAAACACTTCAGCTGCACGCACACATATCACAGCAGACATACCTCAAAAATAGTCACAACCCTATAAACCACAACAGGTATAACAATCATACAAGCTTTAACTCAGCATCTACCTAACATAACTTTTACCTCAGGCAACTCTAAGCCCCATGCTTCCCCTAATAGAAAGGCTTTACCTTACAAACACATACATACCAATACAAAGCTTAAAACAACCACTCTTTCCTACAGGAAGAAAAGGGGGCTTTTGTACCATGCCCCATTATTATCCAAGCTCAGGTACACACCAGAACAATTATAGCCTTTCCCACCACCCCACTCACCTGTCCCTTATAAAGGAAATCATGTGCTTTTGTGGAGCATTTATTCGCTGTGTCTAGGCACAGCCCCCTAGCAATTCCTTTAAAAGCTCTACCTCCAAAGCAAGAGATTACAGCCTCACTATAGATCAGTAGATATCTTAGGTTGTCCTGCATATGCCATAGGCAGTAGTTCTGGGGAGGTTTGTCTGCTGTTTTATTCTACTGTAATATAGCTAAGATTTGAAATGTTAACTTCTGTAATCCAAATGATAACTACCTAAAGGTTTCTATGCAGAAATACTAGTTTATTCTGTCTCAACTATTATTAAACTCTAAGAAATTTGAACTCTAGCTATTATTGTAGCTATAAGAGTTACAGGCTTGAAACTTCTCATTTTTTAAAAATATGTACTAGCAACTCTTAAGTACAGAGTTGGAAGAACGGTGAGGAGGACCAGAATAGCAGCAATGAGCACATCTCTAGAGACAGCAATGAAGAAGCAAACCTAAAACTTTGTGTGGTAAGAAGCACCATGGTACTTACAACTCAATGCAATTTTATAATTTTGGCATTTTTGTTTGTTTAAAGAAATAATTTTACTTACGTATCTCTGTCTTTAATGTCAGCTACTCAAGTAGCTACAGCTACATAACAGCAACTAGCAGTAAAGTGATCTGTATCAATGAAATCAGAGGCAACTGGCTACAAAGTAGGCGTCACCCAGGCTGAACAGAGTAAGTAAATTAACTTGAATATATATTTTGTATTTTTCTTAAGCAAAATCAGATAGAAATTGTAGGGATCATAATGCCTTGTAGCTTCCTGCTTATAAAATCTTGTCTAGGGAATTTCATTCTTTAGCAACACACAAGTACAGAGCATATACGTTTTGAGCACAGATGGCTTCCTAACTGAGCACTCACTTGTTTTCATTACTGTGCTCTAATATCACAAATCTTTCATATTTATTAGGTTAAGCTGCTAATATGCCAGACAAGTCACCTTTTACTGAATATACTAAGATTTACTTCTAAGTGCAATGCATATTGAGTGAGCAAAACCATATACTTTATTTTTAAGTGTTAACACCAAGCAACTTGAGACAATATGTAAATATCTAGTAGCAGCAAGATGGTTACGTATCTTCTTAAAGGCAGCACTGGGAAACATTGTCAGTAGAAACATTTGTGGAAAACAAACCTTGAAGTTTCTAGCTCTTCTTCTACGAGAAAAACAGAGTGCTTAGCAGTTCGCTTGGAGTACTGAGGGGAAACCCAAATATACTTCCATTACAGAAGCAGGATAGTTAAGTTTGGAAGAGTGGTGATCTCCATGCAAAAGCCAGGAAGCTCCTGAAGTATCTGTCATGAAAACTTGCATTTTGCAGTAAGTACCAGTAAAAACTAAACAAGTGAACTGCAGGAAGTATTAGGCGACTGTACTGATATTTATGGAAGCTCTCCTGATTATCTCTGACCTTTATGGCATTAATAAAGGATTTGTTTGTCGTACTGCTGTAACACGATTGTGTACAGACCTTTAGATTAAAGATTGGTGTGGAATGTATACTGATGTTCTTGTGACTTCTACAGGAAACAGACTAAGCATAACTTTAAGCCCTGAATTTGTCCAAATGTGTAGAGGAATAAAGGCATTCACCTCATCTGCCTGAGAGGTAGGTTTAAAAATATATTCAAGTTCAGAGACAGCAATGCAGTAGGAGAAAAGGTAAACCACTTAGACCTGGAATAGCAGAATTTATTACAATCGTTGAAAAACCAATAAAGTATAAAACCCAAATTAAAATTTTGTGTCAGTACTGATTTTTAAAGCTTGTCTCAAAACTGTTCCAGCTCTGTGCGTGTCAGCAGTGAAAGGAACTGCTTCTGTACCCTCCCTTGGTGTTTTCTCCCTGCTGCTACAGGTTTCAATGTGCAATCAGTATGTAAGGGAAACGGGTAAACAAGCACTGGAATGTGGGGCAATGGCTTTAGGAGTTATAGATCACTTTTGTAACCACTTCCTCTAACACAGGAAGACAGACTAGCACTTGCCACTCCTCTGATGTAGATCAAATCGCATTATACCTCATGTTGATACTGTAACTGTAAAGAGAAAATATAAACTCCCAGTATGGAATATAGAGCTATTGCACACCTGTTCTTTCAACAGGCATGAAAAGGAAAAAAACTTACTCATTTTGTACAACTTGCAGTTTGAGATTACTCGAACTGGGTGAACATCTTGCACATAATCATCTGGTTCATAGGCACTGGAGCCTGCCTGTGTAACAGCATTCTTCTGCAGAGCTGTCTGTCCTTTCAACAACTCTGTTCTCAGGATTCTTTTCTAATTTAGCCTTACCTAGTGCTCTGCCCATAACCTGCTTCGTGTGACTTGTCTTGCATTTTGACCTTGGTCTTCTGTAATTTAGTCTGAACTGTTATATTCAATTTTGTTCAGTCTGTAAAGTATAATTCTAATTTATGGCAATAAAAAGGTTTCAACTGGTTGGTTATTAAAGTTTTGCAGAAAACAGATGCTCAGAGCAGTGATTACTTGTTCATTTAAGGCATTTTCAAGCCTTGGGCATTAGGATGCCACTTTACCATGCCAGAAAATGTATATAATAGTGTAGGCAGGTCAAAGAAAAAGCACATCGACACCTGAAGACAAGGCGCAATGAAATGTTTAAAACATATCTGACCTTTTAAAAGGACACATACCCTGTTAAAATCTACTGACCTATGAAGATCACTATACCACTTTAGGTGTAACAGCAATTCAGTCACTAGTACCTGCCTCTTCTTGCCTCTGGCTGAGACTGGCCTTTTGGGTCTTCTCTTCTAGAGGCGCAAAGCGGGCATGCTTGCTGCCAGG
>KZ512007.1:2827-14719 GCA_002844005.1 Limosa lapponica baueri
GCAGGGAAAATAATAAGATAAAGTGGGCAGTGCAATGGTAGCCCAAAGTTTAGGTCGGGCTCTGTGTCACCTCTTCCTGCGAGCATGCCCTTGAGCAGGCTGCCAGGGAGCCAAAGCCAGTCCCGACGTTTTGGTGCCCCCTCCTGCTGGGCAATGGGTACTCACTGCCAAAATTGCAGCAGATCTCTCTTTGCAGATCACAAACCGAAGCGAAAGCACCTGGGAAATGTTCCACCTTCCCCAGTGCTATGTAGAACAGGGCGGAAAATGCAGGTGGTTTGGGGTTTTTGTAACTATCTTGATGGCTATACTGCTAGCGACTGCAGCTGAATCACACTTTTTATTTTAACATGTTTTCTTTCTGTTGAAGTTGCTTATTGTTTTTCCCAAGGCAAAATTTCTGAAGATGTTCTTTTGCTTCCCTCCCACAAAGTCATGCAGAAGCAGGGCAGTGTGGGATCTGTGTGTGTGTGTGAGGAGGAAGGTCTGTGTGTGCATGACAGAGAGAGAAAAAACAGAGCAGGATGGAAAAAGAAACACAGAAAGCTGAGATGAGGACAAAATCGAATTTGTGGAGAAATACAATTTTCCAATGACATCAGTATTGTTTTTAACCAATTCGAAACCAAGCTGCACCCCAAGGCTGGAAGCATGGGCTTGTCCACAGCGTAGAAGAGAGGAAAGGGAAAACCAAAGGGAATGAAGAGCTGGGAAGGAGAGAAAGGAAAAAGAGAAAACAACATTTTAGATTCCTGGAAGGAGGGAGGCTAAAAATTCGCCAGGAACATGGGAAAGCCCCTGTGTTGGGTGGAGAGCCCTTGCAGCAGCGGTGGGTTGGGACTCACAGACTCTGCAGGAGAAGGGCCCATCTGCCACCACCTCTGTGTCCAGCACAATTCCTCCCACTCCCATTGACAGCCCCACACAGGGTCTCCTGGCGTGCTGCTTGTTACCTGCGGTAGCCAGCACTGCCACCTGCTTCTCCTTCTTATTTTCTCTTCTTATGCACGAAGCTGTGAAGTGAAGAAAAAGACGGAGAAAGAAAAAACAGTTTTCCCTGTTGAGCTACTGAGCAATTCTTGAGCTCTCTGCCTGGGTAATTTCACTGCTCTTATTTATTATAGCTCAGAAACTGACGGACATTAGCACTGCAAAGCAGGCCACCAAGTATCCACAACTGGGCAGGTGCCTAAGAATAAGGATGTCTTAAAGGACTTGCCTGGTCCTTTAGCTGCCAGCTAAAGAAAGAACACAGATTAAATGTCAGATCCTGCCCCCTTAACTCAAGAACCAAAGACAAAAAAATAGTTGCAAACTGTTGTAGAGGTGTACACTAGGCTTGTACATAACATTGTCTGCAAGGTACATAGCATAATAAGGCCAAATCTAAACAAATCTTCCCAGGCTGCGTGCATGTGTGTAATTCAGAGCAGTCATTCAATTGAGTACTGTTCTCAAGAGCTGCCTTGTGGGAGAAATGAACTGGTGCGGGGCTCAGGAGCTGGGACTTGCTTTGGTGGGATTTCCTCGGTGATCCACAAGAGCAAGGTGAAGAGCAGAGACTTAGACATCACATGACAAGTTGAAGTGCAGGAGTTGGCTGTTTAGGCTTCCTATCCAATCGGTGGAGAGCTGAATGACTCCAAAGATTAATCCAGAAAGCTCTCCAAATCATAGAAACATAGGATCATTAAGGCTGGAACAGACCTTTAAGATCATCAAGTCCAATCGTTAAGCTAGCACTGCCAAGTCCATCACTAAACCATGTCCCTAAGCACCATGTATACATGTCTTTTAAATACCACCAGTGTCAGTGACTCAACCATTTCCCTGGGCAGCCTGTTCCAATGCTTCATAACCCTTTTGGTGAAGAAATATTTCCTAATATTCCATCTAAACCTCCTGTGGTGCAACTTGAGGCCATTTCTTCATGTTCTATCACTTGTTACTTGGGAGAAGAGACCAACCCCCACCTCGTTAGAACCTCCTTTAATGTAGTTGTAAAGACTGATAAGGTCTTCCCTCAGCTTCCTTTTCTCCAGGCAAAACAACCTAAGTTCCCCCAGCTGCTCTTCACAGGACTTGTTCTCTAGATTGTTCTCTAGACCCTTCACCAGCTTCATTACCCTTCGTAGCCCAAATGAGCCAATTTAGCAAATGCTAAACTCCCATGCCTCTCCGAATCTTCAGCTTCTCAGTCCATCCAAACTCCCCAGAGAGAAGTCCTCTCTTGGGAACTGGTGGTGAAGAGCGCTCACCTCAGGGGTAGTGATGCCCTGCTCTGTGTTATAACCTAATGAGCAGAGCTCTCACCAGGGAGTAGAAAACCTGGGTTCAGCTTCCTGTTCATCAAGAGGAAATCTGTAGGACTGAAAGCAGCAGAAGAAAGAGGACACATGACTGCATGATCTGGCTGTTTGTATCTAAAGTGGTGAAACTTGAGTACTTGTCCTTATTCATACAAAAATCTATGCCTTGCACAGAAGACAATTCCAAATACATTTCCCTTATCCCTTCTTTCTTTCTACATAAGGAGACATATCCCATGAATAATCTGTGGTACAAGGCCTGTAAATCATGGCTTCTCATATGGTGCTAGTCAGCTGTATGAACAACTCTCAGTACAAGTTAAATTTGGACCGACAGTCTAGGCGGCAGGAGCTCTTCTAACCCTTCTCTCTCCATGTAAACCCTTCTGACTCCAGATTCATGGCATGGGAACCAAGAGTAGACCTTTGCCATCATCTGGTGTGTCCTTGTGCATGCCACTAGCCCATCAGCCTTGCCTACACAGGGTGAAAGAAACAAGCCTGACATGGATGTGGGAATGGGGCTATGGGAGCAACTGGGAAAGAGACCCTGGGGAGCACCAAACCATGGTCCTTACCTGTATTGCAAACCAGAAAGAGACACAGAAAACCCAGGCTCATCTTCACTGGCACATGCCAGCAGAATGATTGCATTGTGGACTCTGACTTCCAGCAGTTTGGGTTGCTCTAGGAGAAAGAAATACTGTTTTGGTGGTGTTAAAGTTTGTGGTGTTGCACAATTTTATCCAACCCCTGTCCCAGAATGATGTGACCGTGACAGAAATATTAGGTCTCTGGGATGCAGAGAAAAGACTGGTGGCGTAAATGGAAAGAATCAGAAATCACACAGTTAGTATTTTCTGTGTATCTGTGGGTATCGTAAGTTCAGTATGCAACTCTTGATTTTCGAGTCTTACGTAACTGTGGCTTTGCTGGGACTTGGTAAGGTCGTTTGCACAGTCCTCTTCTCTGGCAGGATGACCTGTGCCCAAAGGACACTGATGCATCAGGCACCAAAACCCTTTCTGTTGAAACAAGATAAAATTTACTTATGTTCCATTTCAGACCAGATACCAACTGAGCTCATTTTCTGCAGAAGTGTTGCTTGCCTGGTCACCCCTAGTCTTGCATTTCTGTAGTTAATTATTGTCACCAAGCTGTGTCTGGTGCTTCCTTGCCTAGTTGCTTGGGAGGGATTAACGGTGCTCTGCCTTTCACACAATGAGCTGCTTTCCAGGTTTCAAAGATTTTAATTAGAGGTAGTCAGAAAAGAAGAAGGAGAGTCCTTGCTTCTTTACATGTTCCCCCCTGTTTTTGTAATATTGGAACATGCCAAATAGGTCTGTAGTTGTCAGAAAATGAGGGAGTGTATGAAAATTAGCAAAAAAAGTCCAAAAATTTTTTTCATATCCTCTCGGAGTAGCTAATTTTGCATGTATGCAGCAAACCATTATCTTGAAGATAATACTGTTTGATTAGCAAACTATTATCATCACGTTTAAAGTCTTTCTCATATTTAATTCTCTAGAGAATTAACACATTCTGAAAATAGCTAATTTGCCCTTAGCAGTTCTAAAGAGACTCTTCCTTGGGATGGTGAAACAATACCAAGCAGCTCTGTGTTTGAAATGTCTGTTTGCTCGTCTGACAAGTCAAAAGCATTTAAGTGCCAGCTCTGCTAATTCAAAGCAAGCTCGGAGAAGCTTTTCAGGTAGTTTGTCCTATCGATTCAGTCCATCTGCCTAATCCTTTTTACTCGACCCCGAGCCTACCCTCATCCATGGTTTCTGCATAGCATGTGCCGAAGAGCAGGGCTGAGACAGAGAGAAAGCCATGGCCAAAACTCACTCCCCAGACTTCACACTCCCTCACCCTTCTGGGGGCTGGACTAATTATGCATGGACCGAGTCCAGCGTCCCGTGGACCAGTCTAGCACCAAAAATCCTAAGCTTGGCTCTTGCAACAACATTTGGGATCTGACCAACAACTAGACTACAGACCACAAAGGTACTGCTGGCATGAGAATCACAGGGCCTGAAACCCTGTCAAAGCTATCCCTGCTTCCACTATCCCATATTACAAAGCTTAGTGGGACTTGTAACAGCTTTTTGTATGGACCCGTAAACTCTGTAGCTAGGGGAGACTTTAGGATGGTAGCTCAAGCTTGCTAACATGCTGATAGAGTGGAAGCAGTGGTGATGTAATCTGCACTGAGATAGGTATAAAACTAATCCACACTTACGGATTCTGCTCGATGTCATGGGGTTTTTTTACCCTCTTTGGTTTCACTGTATGAAACGGAGAGGAGTTAGTGAGAGAAACCTCCTCAGTGGTGTTGAGCTTGAAGAACTGGTTTACAAAAGAGATGGGGAGGTGGCTGTTGGGGAGAGCGGGCTCTGGGGCCAGCTGGGGTTGTGGGATGGAGAGCTGGGCGATCATGTCAAGGGGAGGTTTGTACCTACCTGTGTTTTGGAGCAGGAGTGCTATAGTGGTTGGTGCACTTAGTCAATTAAGTGTCCTGTTAAGGGGGAACCGTTGTGGTGTGTGTTTGACTGAGGTTCACAGTGGGGTGATTTGCTGTTTTTTTTAATGGATCACCATGAATTTTTATTCCTGTACTATGAGAAGCGACTGTCTCCTTCACTCTGGAAGATCCATGTTACCATGAGCTGTGCTTCACGATGACAGTTCAGTGTTTATGGGCCACAGACCTCCCCCTGAGCAAGTTCCTCATGACCTGTTCCCTGCGCACAGGGTGTGATCAGGCTGCACAGTCAGTGACCACTCTGTGCATGGAGACCCAGGGGACATCAATATGAAACATGGTCAAAAGCAGTGCTGCCACTCTACTGTCCCTGCAGCACAAGGCTGGTCTTGGCTGGAGGGTCTCTGCTGCAAAGGAGCCCAAAAGCCTACCCTTCATGAGGATTTTGGCTGCGTGGTGAGCGAGAGACTCAGACCTAGGAGGTGGGAGGAGAGGACACCCTCTGCCCCACTTTCAGTCTGTCGCTACATATCAGTGGTCGGTGCTCGTGCCAGAGAGGGGAGACTTGATTTCCAGCACATGCTTTGAGGAACTTGGGCTCTCCTGGGTCACCAGCGAATCGCACTTGGACTAACACAGAAATCCTTGGTAAGAGTATTTCCTTACACAGCTGCTCTACAGAGATTCACAAGTAAAAGGGTTGATAGGCTGAAGATGATTTCCTGTAGGGGATTTAAATTCATTACTGATCTATTTAAACTGACCCAGAACTGTTTATGGTGGCAGGACGGGGAAAATCATCCGACAGAGGACTTGGTGCAGGAGACTAGGGAAGGGGCTCGAGACAGCGCATTCCCGAGAGATAGGGAAGAGGCGAGAAGATTGACTCATGAAGGAACTGTCCTATCAAAGCACCTTAAGAGAGAGAGAGAGAATTAAAAAAAAAAAAAACAACCAGCTTTAAAAGCAGAAACAAAATTGAAAGGGAGTGAGATACAACGTTGTGCTTGGAAGTACCCCATGCACATTGAGAGATGCTTTGTTGCTCACCTGAATTTGCAGCTCCCTGCTGTCCTCGCCACTAACCAATGCACACGCTTTTCTCTGCATACGACGCTGATTTGTGGCAGGAATTCAGAGCAGGCATTAGTCTGGCAATAACACCCACATTTAACTGAGGTGTGATTACACCCTACAGACTCCATCAAGCAAAACATCTAATGATTTGGACAACATGCAAACATAACCTGGAAGGACGGATCGTAATAAGCCAAATCCTGTTCTATTTCTAGCAAAGAAACATTAAATAAGGTTTGTATAAAACAAATGGAAAATCCTCCATTCATGGGAAAGCTTGTTTTGCCTGAATGTCAGATTTACCACTGTGGTGTCCTCTGAACAGTACAAGATGCTTACAAAGAAATAGAAAAGAAATCTCAATGCTAAGAGCATCGCTCTAGAAAGTACTGCCCTTATGCCTCAATAGGTAGAGACTGATTTAAATTTGAAGCATTAGGTTTTAGCTGCTTTCCAAAATCATTAACTCTCTGGATATTTATGCTGTCCAATTAAATTTCAAAGCCATCTGTGACACTCCTAGAATTGCTGCCTGAAATATCTTATCTCTCAGCAATGTTGATATTAGTAATATTAACTCTTACGATACATGTCATGTTTGCATTACTCTGGGTATCTGATATCTAATTTTAATTTATCAGAGACAAATTGTTATTAATTTGCCAGCATAAGTGACACTACTGTGGTGACTAAAATACATGTCCAGATTGCAAATATGAAACCCTCAAAAAAAATATAAAGCCTGTGCCTCAAAGGCACAGGTGCCACACAACCATCCCATAAACTGACTCTCACTGAATATTTTCCTTCCAAACATTTGTCGGATACAGACTACAGGTCAAGCCTTTAGTTACAAATTCTCTACCTCTACTGGATACAATAATCCTCTTCTTGTGTTTATTTTAAGTAGAATGATATTATTAAAATTCATTTTACTTAGAACTGTTGATCCAGAGTTCCCTGAACTGCTGAATGGGAGATTTTAATCCAGTTCAGATTACCTTTCTACACTTTTTACATATCTCTTTGTTATTCCAGATTAAGCGTAGTCCTAAATCAACATGTTTATTAACTACGCTTCATTTGAACTCAATTTAATGTGGCAGGTAACCATGAAGTTTGAATTGTTTTAATTTTTCCTGTACAAACAGAGTGCAATCAGATACCAAGTAGTTTTTCCGTATCTTCACGCTAAACAGAGCGGAACAGAAGTTAAGAGAACAAAGAAATAAAAAAGGGAAGTCCTTGAGTATTAATCTCCCTACCTTCATTCAGTTCCAACATGTAAAGGTCATCTCTCGTTTTAAGCACACCATGATACACCAGGTCTAAAGAAATACCGCACGTTAATGTGAAAATATGCCCATGTTATAATCACATGCTTCATTAAACTGCTACAACTAATTTTTAAGTTCAGATTTATTTGTATGAGAACTTAATAAAATGTAATAAGTATGCCTTTAATAAAAATACATTTCATTTGCTACATTTCCACTGAGCATTGACAGCACAGTTGAAATGGTTTCCTCCAAGCACGTGTGAAACCACCAAGATCTGGAAGAGTTAATATCAACTTACCTGATTCGTCTTGTCAAAGATGATTATCTTCAGAGCCTATATAAAACTGGAAGTTATTGCCAGGTCTTAATAATCACTTTGTGAAAGGCTTTGAGTAGACAGGCTTGATAATCTTGCTTTAAAATCCTGTGGAAATCGTTATCCTAATCCCAGAAGGACTAACTAGAGGTAACACAATCATAAGCACACAAAGTGCCTGTTGAATCCTGCATGGAAAGTCTCTGTGGCAGCTCAGGTGAGGATTGGAAGCTCCTTTTGGCAGTAACGACTTAAACTGTGGAGGGGAAAGGATTTTTTTTTTCCCTTTTAAAGGGGCAGCTCATTTTACTGCAATTAGCCCAATGCCACCTGTGATGGTGAGAGGTAGACCAGGGTAAGCCCCTTTGGCAAAGCTTGAGCTGTCCTTGGAGAAGCAATTTAAATGAGGGGCATTGTTGAGATGATGGAGAAGAAACCTAAAGTGTATCTTCAACGTAGAAAATCAAAAGGAACAAAATGACAGTTAAAACAGAAAATTGCCTGGCACTGTGGTTAAGTGGTGAGGGAGGAAGAGAGATCTGGTCACAGCAATGACGTAGGACAATTTTGGTTGTGATGAGTGATGTTTACGATTACCCAAGAGACGATCACTTCTGGAAGCAGTGGGTAAAATTCTGCTCCCATTTACTCCCACAGACTGCACGTGATTCTGCTGAAATCAGTGGGTTTAGATGCAACACTGTTAAAGCAGATATTCATCCATTTAGCGATTTTATCATAAGCCATCAAACACCTCAACGTGTGAATTAATTCAAAACTCTGTAGCAATTAGAGAGAGGCAACCTAAAAGGATTCACAGTTAGTCCATGGAATAAAAGATACTGCACAAAAAGTCAACACAGGAATATTCTGATCCCTGTTAGAAAGGCAGAGGACAATGAGGAGATGGCAAATGCAACGCACAGGACGGCTGCACAAACTGTCTGTTGGGAGTAGTCTCCCCAGTTTCCAAACCTGGATTGGGAAATGTTGGATTTTCTGGTCAGGAGCACTCTGGCACTGTCCTTTCGGTGTCATGGTCCTACCGATGGACATTCAGGCTGCAGGGCTCCCCAGCACTACTGAATTTATTATTGTAGATGTTGCCTGGGTAAATGGTGTGTCATCAAATCTTTTGTTGTCATTTATCTTTGCTTCATTGTATTGCCCCAGTCTCACACTTCCACCAGTTAAGGCAAAGAAAGCTGTGATGTTACCCAGAGAAGGAAGAAACTTACTGCAATGGTTAAAACACTGCAACCTGCCAGTATGTCAGACGCGAGAAAGTGATTTTTCTGGTTTCAGATTTCAGTTGTATGTTTTGAGGGGTCCTGGTTTCCCACAGAAAAGATGTTTATAGGACCATGCTATGTGTGTGGTAGGGCTGTGTCTCTGTCTGTCCTACAATCCTGCTTTCACCAAGAACTTTGGAAGCTGGAAGGCAACAGCAGCCACATTTAACAGAGCTATAATGATGCTCGCACATGTGCGTGCACACCCTTGCACAATCTTACCTTAGCTTTCTTTCACTCTGCCTTTCATGAAAAAAACATTCTCCAGTGGGATGTCATTTCATCTAACATTATCTAATGCTGTATGGAAGTCACTGGTGTGATAAAAGGAAAATTTTCATGACTCGTGACTAAATGCTGCAGCTTGAGGAATACGGAACCCCCTTTTCTTTGACAAGACGTACTGATTTAATTACCAGTTGCTCAATATCTCATCAAGAAGGCTGGGATGAAAGTCCTCTCTGTAACAGCTGACAAAAACAGGCATAGCCAGGAAAATGTGTGCGCTGGGATCAATTCCAACTGTTTGAAGTTTGGCTATGAGGATAATTTGACTTTCAGCAGGTTTTACCTCATGCTGCGTTTTACCCTGGGACTCTGTAATTTTAACTTTCCTCAGCTGCAGAGCCATGCTCAGGTGACCGGGGAGGGGGCTATTGTTCAGCCCCAACTTTGACTCTTGGGGACAATGCCGTGTTCTCACTCAAGAGCATCACTCTGAGCGAGGTGCTTTCTCAGGAGTATAGTCTTTACGCACCTCCTTTTTGCAGCGTCTCTTTGTGTGACAGCACGGTGTCCATAGCTAGCATCCCAAAATCCGGAACCAAAAAGAAGTCATTTTTAGCATCTCAGTAACGGAGTATAGGTGCATAATTCATATAAATTACTCAGTAAATCTGCTGAAGGCTATGCAGGATAAGTCCCCCACTAATGCAATTTAAACAAACACACATTCAAGCCAAATGCCTGTGATTTATCTGTAAGTGTGAGGACAGTGCGACATGAAGCTCTGGGAAGGAGGGACAAAGCAAAGCCTGAACGTTGGTGCTTAATCTCTCCGTGGGGGGAGAACCCAGTGCAGAAGCAACACACAGCTCCTTCCCTGTGGCTTTTTTCTTAGGCAATTTAAATACATGCTTCACCTGCTTGTGTGAGAGACTGCAAGGGCTACAGCCGTATGTTCTTGTGACCTGTGCCAGTGTCAGCAAACAGCATCCCCTCCCTCCCACCCACTCTGTCCCAATCTGCCACTGTCCCCAGGTATGGCTACCCACTGCCCTGGGGGGGATATAAACTGTCTAAGCCCAAAAAGACGAGCTGTGGCACGTGGAATACTGTGCTACCTAAAGCATCTTGCAAACCTGCCTGTCTTCTACTCCTGGAAGGAAAACGTATCCAGCTGTACCTCTCTCTTGTCAGATGGTAACATGCAACAGAGAATGAAGCACTTTCAAAAAAAAAAAGAACAAACAAGCAAACTTAATCCAAGCTTGCTTGAGAGGACTGAAGTTTTATCTTCAGTTACACTTTCTTTTATTACAGTAAATGCTTCCATGAAAGCACCGTTGAGTAATTGTTTAATAAACTTTGTTTAGAAAAGTATCAACTGTGTAAATTACTTTTTTTTTTTAAAAAAAGCCTGATTATAATTCAACATTTCTCCTTTAGTCCTCTGCCATTACAATTTTACAAGATATTTATTTTGTTAAGAAATATACTAGCTCTATAAAGTTTCTTTTCATCTGAATTTTCATTTCAGATGTTATCAATGTTTTTTTAATTTGATCTTATATATTTTTGCACAAATTTCATTAAGGAAAATTCACTAAATGTAACAATGTTTATTTGTTACTCTTAGATGCATAAAACGAATTTCATCTCCTATATATATTTTTATATATAACCATTTATTTGTTCCTGTTCACAAAACTTCCTTCCTGTTTCAGGTAATTTATTTAGAATTGCAAGTGAATCCTGTCCTTTATAACTTTTTTTTTTTGATCTTTCTTAGTAATATCTTGCTAAGATTGGCACTAATGCCACAAACCAGCACATCTTACATCTCCTTTTTTCATGATCCCTGGTCTATATTCTGCTGGCCACCTGCATCTGACACAAGGAAGCAGAAGAGAAGCTGTGGTGCTGTCCCAAGCCCACTGGGCTACCAGCCATCAGGACCATATGCCTGAAAAAAATCATCTTAGAGGGCAATTTCTTTAAAGACTGTCTAGCTCTCCTGCTGCTCTGTGCCAGGGGACTTGGCTTTCCCGACTCCTTCCCTCCCAAGGAGGATGCTCCATGTTAATCAAGAGACTATTTTAACTAGGCTAGTTATCAAGACTCTGGAAAGTCTTGAAAATCAAAGCTCTCTTATAAGCAACCTGAGAAGAAAGGGAAGGATACACCGAGAAATTTCCACTTTTGACACTGGTGCTTGTACCATACTGGAAGCACCGACATTTACCCTTTCTAAACCATTAAGTCTTGGTCTTACCCTGCTCAGGCAGAGAAAAATTATATATGACCTCGGTAGTCTCATATAGATGTAAACAGACTCTGCAGAAGGTGAAAATTCCCTCAATATAAGCATGGTTCTGCCTAAGGATAGATATCACTTCTTGTTCCCATTTTAGATTCCATTTCTAAATGCCACAGTGAAATCCAGTGATTTGGCATGCTTATGTATTTGGGTGACAGCCAAGGGGAAATTATAAAGCAATATATTTCAGTTCAGGTGAACAAAAGCTGAGTGGTTCATCTATTGTGTCTGTGAAATGCTCATTTAAATGTCATTGCTGTGGCTGTCTGCTTTTCTTCTCAAAAGAATTCTGCCGTGCAGTTGCTGTTCAGTTCAAACTGGGACTTTAACAACTAAGTAATGATAATGCATGGCAATATTGCCTATAAAAGGATGTGAATTCATTTGAAGTACCTTTGTGTTTGCCTTGAAAGAAATGCAGGGAATAAAGAAACTGTTAGTGTTGTATGTAGCCTTTAGAGCTGTGTGAAAAACTGAACTCAAAAGATTCGAAATTCCACCTTCTGGTGCGTTAGTTTAAAAAAATACTGTCAATCTTTAGAAAAAATGATTAAAATTGGCTGTAAGAGCCTGGTACGGATCCTATTTAAATTG
>KZ512017.1:0-11157 GCA_002844005.1 Limosa lapponica baueri
CAGGAGGTCAGATCAGATGTTCTTCCTTCCCTGGAAGTGTTCAAGACCAGGCTGGATGGGGCTTTGAGCAACCTTGTCTAGTAGAAGGTCTCCCTGCCCATGGCAGGGGGGTTGGAACTAGATGATCTCTAAGGACCCTTCTAACCCAAACCATTCTATGATTCTTTGTTCAAATGGTGGGATTTAAATTCTGTACCCATGGGGAACTCCTAGTGGCTTGAAACACCTCCCCTGGGGGGAATACAGGGCTGTCTGGCTATACAAGGTTTTGTAGACAGTAACACTGTTTGTGAATACAGCATAGGTTAGTTGCTTGTTGATTTTAGGATGTGAGTTTTGGTGTTACCAAAACATAATTATGCCTTAAACTTGATTGACTTGTTTTGTTTAAACCTGTTGTGAGGTAACATTTTTCTGTGGCAAACTGCTAAGTATGGTTTGGGATTTCACAGATAAAAATGCATTAATATTTGCAGAACTATTCAAGGGAACAGTTGGAAGGTGTCTGTTCTTAGTGTTAAATTGCAATAAAAAGTGAGTGTTTTCTGAACCCTTTAAAAGGTGTATTTTTTTTTAAATCAGTCTTGCTGAAACAAAAGCCCCTGGAACTAGAGCTGGACTGAACTGGGAGGCTGGGTCGGTTGGGATTGTTTGCCGTGCAGCTGGGTAGTGCTGAGCAGTTTGGATTCTTCTGTCTGCTTACGGTTGTCTTTGCTCCCTGCATTCACAACAGAAATTATAAAGAAAGAAACAGTTTTTAAGGAATTGGCTTGAGTTGTAAATGGCCTTAACAGTTAAGGAGTACTTACACATTTTCAAATACTCTCATTTTTTAAATGGCTGAGCTTGCAAAAGAAAAAATCCTTGGGAGGATGATCACTAAATAATGTATCTTAGGAGCGGTAGCTCCCCTGCGTTTCTGTAACAGCTGAGGCTGGTGTAAAAGGCCACGTGAGCCTTTGGAGAATGCTGTTTGTTTAAGCTGGAGCGCAGACTTTTTTATGTCCATTACTTACTGCTTTTTAATTGCAGAGAATAATTTGGCTAAGGAAGATATTTAAAATTTGAGGAATTGGGCACATCAGAAATCTGCAAGGTAAACTTCATTATGGTACCCCTGCCTCGGCTGCCAGTGGCTCTCCCTGGAATTAGGCTTCTGGCAAGGTATGAGCTTGTCCAGGGAGATGAAAGAAAACTGAAGTAATTGTGGGTCCCTTTCCTTATCTCACAGCACCATCGGAATATCATTTGTTTTGTTCATAATGTGCTTTCTGAAGTCTTAAGTTTTGCTTTGAATTCTTGCCTCTACTTTACCCTTTGCAAAAGCGTGAGGAGGTGGGGAGACCTCTTGGGTTCTCCCTCCCCTTGCCGAGCACAGTGCTGTTCTAGTTGTTCTAGTGCTGTTCCTCTGTTGTTCTCCTGGCTGTCTTGGCTGATGGGTGTTGTCAAGAGCTGTCACGCCAGGGCTTGAGGGGCTTTTGGGTGTCTTCCACACCAATGACAATTCCAGTTCTTACTTACCATGCAGTCAATAAACTCTTTTGTAATTCTTGTTAGATTTCTCTTCAGGTCAGTGCTGTGTCTGTCAGGTCTTTTTTGGTATTCACCTGCTTTTGTCTTGCTCTAACAGTTTTAATTCTTGTTTCAGGAGAAACAGTGCAGTATAAGGTTCTCATAGGAAAAAAAATAATGAACAAAACCCAGCAAAAAACACCCCAAAGAAACACCACCCCCTCTAGCTATCTTACTTTGAGAAACATATGGTGTCGCTGGCTTCCTAATTCAAAGATTGCTTTTCATCATGTCAGCAGCCAAGCTGTTGGTCTGCCTGAAGGTGGTCTGCAAGGGAAGAAAAATGGGAAGACTATATGCTGCTCTGTGGTGTATGTTGTAAAAACCAGACTGAATGGTTTTCCTGAGTTGATGGGAAGAGGCAATAAACAGCTTACTGAGTGTTTTTGCAAGACTGGTGAATCTCTCACAAGAATCAAGTGAAAGAGCAGGGAGACAGTCTTACAATTACTAATTAATCTTTAGGTGGTTAAACAGTTCCTAATTAAAATGCAGATTGAATTTGCAAGGTATGTGTTACCAAAATCTACCTTCTACTGCTTTGTTTGAATTAACAGTATATGTCTTAGGAAACCAAGTTCTCTTGCTAAACCAGGTGGTACAAAAATTCAGAACTGATGGGGTTTTTTGAGTCAAACTGTTCAGAAAAGAAAGGGGAGTATTTTTAGCCAGCCGTTCCCATGACTTCAATTACATGTCATAAAAAAGCACATAAAAATTCCTTTGGGAAGTGTCTCTCTACATTTTCAGTCCTATGTAGTCAAATCATTTATGGCATCTAAATTGGTACAATGTCAAGAACATCACAGCTTTTGAATTGTGTGCGCCACGTCCCCCTTGTCTTTCTGCTTGTGCTTTGAAAGGAGAA
Source organism: Limosa lapponica baueri (assembly GCA_002844005.1). Lineage (NCBI taxonomy): Eukaryota > Metazoa > Chordata > Aves > Charadriiformes > Scolopacidae > Limosa > Limosa lapponica. The sequence continues at coordinate 2,441 of KZ512017.1, forward strand.
AATGCATCTCGGGGAAGAAGGGCATGCAGGCTGTGGGTAGCCTGCCTGCCCTGTTGGGATGTGGCTCTTTAAGTCTGTAAGAGACGTTTTGCTAGGTATAATTTTTACCTTTTCCTTTAGGAAACTGGGGAGTGCACAGCTTTCTAAAGAGCTTCCTTTAAAATAATGTTTATTGTTTCTAGAAATGTTACTTTGGAGACATTGTTTAAATTGGAGGTGGGGAGGGGGTGGGTGTCACTAATTGCACCTTTGGTATTCTGGCTACACCCTTATGTCTTCCAGAGAGGGTTTATCTCTGTTGTCAATAATGTTGAGTATCAAGAACAGAAGATACAAAGAGTGTATAAGTGAAATAGAGGTTGAGAACATACAAAGTTTCAGTGCAACTCTTTTTAAATGTATTTGTACAAACAAACCAAACTAGGAATTTTTTTGCTTTGGTGGGGCTCTCTTTGGGTGTGGGTTTTTTTTTTGTGGTTGGGTTGTTTGTTTGCTTTGGGTTTTTTTTTGTTTGGTTTGGGGTTTTTTTTGTGTGTGTGTTTACCCAACCCTTGGTAGCTCCCTCTCTGACATACTTTAAAAATATTTTTTGAAACTTCCCAGACTGATTCCCCTGTCATTGTCAGATCATGTGTATTGTATTAAAAAGTGTTTCCTGTCCCCAGAATAGCAAATGTTGGTCTCTTTGGTTTTGGTCTTAGACAGGTTTATGTACACTATGTGGTTGTAGTTATGTGCAATGCCTAGATTTGGTTTAAGCGTGCAAGCTGGATTCCCTTCTAAGTAACAGTAATGGGCAAGTGGCTTGTAAACCAACAGCTGACAAGTTAATTGCTTGAGTTTCAATATACCTTTTTAAAAAAAACACCCAAGAAATAGAAAGGATACAATGGCTTTGTTTTCAAAAGCAGCATGCTGGTTATGAATTTGTGTTTGCAGAACAGAGTAAATAATGCAGTTCTACAGCTTGCATTGTTTTGATTAGGTGTTCAGAAATGCTTATCATAATTGCTAGATCGTTGGCACTTGCAACAGGCAGCTGAGATTTTTTGAGAAATTGCTCACTTACAGCATACCACCGGAGCATTGGAAAAATGAAATTTTGTTTAGACTTAGCTAAAAATGCAATATTAATAAAGGAGAGCTTGTTATTTAGAATAAGTGCTTCATCTCAGTGAGGTTCTACTGTCCCCTCAATCTTGAGTAAATTTTTTATTTTGTAGTTGGTTTTCTGTGCTAATGCAAGGGATGTTATGACTTGTGTAAAGAAATAGGCTGGTTCAATTTTTTCTTTTTTTTTTTTTCTTCCCCAGGTAGGTTGTTAGATCCATGTACACAGATCATAGAATCATAGAAGGGTTTGGGTTGGAAGGAACCTTAAAGATCATTGACTTCCAACCCTCCTGCCGTGGACAGGACCAGGTTGCTCAGTGCCCTTTTCAGCCTGGTCTTGAAGACTTCCAGGGAAATCTGCTTAACACCTTCCTCCCGCTGACAGATTTCGTAGCTGGAGTTATCTGCAGAACTAATTCTGAGTTAGAGAATGGATTTGCTTGTCTGAAACTGTTTGAAATATGTAGCCCAGTTGTACTTGAAGGTACACATACAGCAAATATTTTGTTAATGCTGGGTTAGTGGACACACCCCTGTTTCAGGGTGGATTTCTCTCTCTTCCCAGTTCTTAATGATGGGAGGATGTGGGAAAGATGCGTTAAAATTACATGCTTTGCTTGCAATAATTATTGCTAGGAAAGGTGCCTGCCTTGGCTTTGAGGCTGGAAAGTCTTACTAACTTGTATTCCTTCTGCTTGGCATGTCCTCTGCTCCATTGCTGCTATGCCTGCCACCTCCGCTTCTTGGTCTCTGCCTCCCTTCTTCACTCTTTATCCTTGAAGCTGTGGTGCAAGCCACAGGTTTCTGCTACGTGCCATGTCTGTCTTCCAGAATCGCTTCCCTTGACCCCTCTGCAGGGATGACATTTCTGCCATCCTGCTGTAATTTTCGGTTTGTGCTAGTGTGTGGGTGCGCTTGACTGGGATTGTTGTTTTCCCTTCTCTGCACGTGAGCACATACGGTTCCCACACTGAGGTGTCAGAAGGAAACCATTTTCTCTCAACGGAGCTTAGTTTTTAAGATTATATTCTTCTGAAGGGGGGGTGAGCAAGTGTCTACTGATTCCCTCCTCCTGCAGAAGTAGTGCCGGACCAAGGAGTAGGCTCTGGCAAGGCACTACAGTCCCCCAGCTAGCCCCATCCTTTTGTCAGCTTTGCCCATACCTTTAGGAGGTGAGGCACTCCCCATTAGTTTGGAACAGTTGTCATGGTTTTGAGGGAGACTTTTTTTTTTTTTTCCCTAACAGATACCAGTTCTTAATCAGTTTATATTACAAGGCAGTGGTTGTTGGTTTGCCAGCAGGTCTGATAGGTCTGTGGACTATTTCTAGTAACTTTGCACAAGTAAGCAAAGAAAAAAGACCAGCTTCCATAAGGCTAGACCTTTTGGACTAGGCTGTGCATTTTGTGCGCCTATTTTTAGGGCCTCTTGGGAGGTGGAAGCAGTTGTACTGGGCCTTGTCTGGCTATGTGACATGTGCTGCTGTCAATTGATAAACACCATTGAAAAGGTGTGTTAAGCCTCGAAAGGGGAAAATGTTATAACAGTGAGTGTAGAGGATGGGAGTAGGTTTGTATTGTGGTCTGGGGTGGGTTGGTGCAGTGCTTTGGTTTCAAGAAACTCAGTGAGTCTGATGATTTTGGTGTTCCCTTTTGATCAAAGTTGGTGGCTTTATGCTGTGCATGTATTAGCATTTATGTTCAAATCACAAGCGTGCGTGAGGAGAAAATGCTGATGGGCTGACTTGCTGGGCTCAGTGCTGTGCTGCAAGGTGGCCTTGGGGCACGTGGGCTGGCTTCTTCCGTGATGGAACCCAACCAGAAGGTGTCCTCCAGGAACACACCTCAAAAGTGCTGGCCCCTCTCAAACACCCATGCACCATAACCAGATTAGGTGTGATCGGAAGTGAAATGCACTGAGGACTGGTGAAAACACAGCTGCTGTCCTCTGCAGGTCCTGTCTGCATCTAATGTAGTTGTAGCTGCAGAGGTGGTGGGAGGGACAATGTCTTCCAGCCGTGACAGCTTGTAGAGGGACACTTAGTTTGTCTAAGGTAAGGTAGTCACTGAGCCGTAGTCAGGAATGTAATACTGCACTCTAAGAAGAAAAATGTGAGTATCAAACTACTTTTGAAATGTCCTTGTGTGTCATTGGTGTAACGCAAGGAGTTGCTGCCTCTCCTGTCTCCTGGTGTCATCTGTCTAACAAAGGCACTGGGGCTGCCCTGTCTGTGGCCAGCAGCTGTGGTTATGTACCACTGTCCTTCCCTTAAGGCTCCAAAAGAAGGGGATGAGGTATATGGTCTTAAATAGCATTTGGAAAGAAAAAAGTTCAGCTTGAAGATAATGTGTTTTTGCACCTCTCCCCTTTTATGGGGGCAAAAAATGGTATGTGACCATTTGGGACAGACTGATAAAAGCAATCCGTATCTCTTACAAAGCACTTAGTGACTCTTTCATGTAATCCACAAGCACATTCCTCCGAGGGCACGGTCACATCCGCTGTTGTGAATGGATGGGCGCTGAGGAAATGTGCTGAGCGGGCAGGTGGCTGGGACCCAGGCTCCCCGAGCATCCCTGCCTAACCTCAAGGGGTTTGTCGTTGTGCTCGGTGTTTAAAGGAGCCATGCAAGAGCAAGAAACAGTTTCCTGCCCCTTTTAGGGTAGCTGCTTCTTTCTCTTTTGGCTGTGAAGGGGATGTTTTAAGAATATTTTGATGTGGTTTGTATGTTGGTGTTGTGTTTGGATATAGGCTAAAGCTGGCAAAGCTGGATGCCTAACCTGTACACGTGTGTGAGGTTTTGGTTGGTTTTTTTCTAAGTGCTGACTATTTTGAATCTCTAATGAAATTCAGACAAATTATTGCTCAGTTAAAATACAGAGGCTAGTCTCAAGTTTTCTTGCTTTTTTTTTTTTTTAAAATCCTTTCCAAGTTGTTGTCTCCTGTGTTGTTATCTATTTGGTGGAGATGTTAACAGCCTCATAGATGTGAAAATAAGAAAACCCTTGCTAAAAGAGGTAACCACCGTAGGGTGGAAATATAAAGCCTACTGTAGGTGAAATCCAAACAGGCTGAAATGGCACTGCAGGCTGTTGGGGTTGCAAACAGTGTTTGTGCTTGTTGACATGTATGCGTACTAAAGATAACTAATGCTAATTACGGCTAGCTGTAGAGTGCCTATCTGAGGAAAGAGTCAGATGGACAGGGCTCATTAGTATCTCTGAATTTGTATTTGTTCACTTGAGTGGAAAATGTAAGCTTGGGGTTATCTTACACACCCCCGCCCCTTAATAAATAGTACATTACATTCATGCTGCTAATATTTTCCTAAGGTTTACCTCTGGAGTAATAAAATCAAAGGTTGAGTTTAGCGGCTCAGGCAGTAATTTTTTTGCTCTGATAGTTTGTGTCTGCACAAAAAAATGTAATGTCAGCTCCATGGCATCAGGCAAAATCCTAAGAGTGGGCTGCGCGTGTGTAGGGTTGAATGCTCCAGCTCTCAGTGGGAAAGTCAACAAACAAAAGCATCTCTAGAAAAATGAAAATGTTACCCAACTGGAAAAATAAATAAAACCCACCCTGACTTTTTTTTTTTAATGGGTCTGTAAAGGTTTCCAAGAGTGTGTCTGTATTTTGTGCACTTTTCCTGAAAGCTGTGATGCTGCTAAATTACTTAACTATCCAGTACTGTGCTGTTATGTCTTCCTCACTGAGCACCTGATTATTTTTATTTTTTTTTAGCTTTCACCTTTTACTTCTTCCCAAGGATAACATGGTTAGGTTCAGCAGCGCAGCTCAGATGTTATGTTTGAGTTGAGGTAGTTCTTAATCTTCTACTGAAATCACCCATTTATAATAAAATTAATTTATGGTCAGATACTCAGGTGGCTTGCAGAAAAGTTGATGATAATGCTCTTGCATCAAGTATTTTTCAGAATTTGTAACAAAACAGTTAAAATGCTACTTTTCTATTTTGTTTTTCTTAAACTAAAAAATTTGTTAAGTTTCCAGCTGTCATTTAAGTTTTTTTTAAAATTTGCTTAATACATAGAATAAAGAAAGAATACAGATATCATAGTTTCTGTAATTTCAAAAACGTTTAATGACCAACTTGCTCATGCCCCTTTCTGGAAACGGTTTGTAGCAGTGAATAAAAATTTTTACGATCAAAGGCCTTGAAAGGAGAGGTTTGGACAGAACTGCAGTGTCCTCCTTCAGCACCTGCTGCAGATACCTCCCGTCATGATGCTTGGAAGTGCAAAAATGATCAAGGTATGCAATTCAAGAAGAGTAAACCGTGGTCAGTTACTGACATCTAGGTGATAATCCAAGTTTGATATTTCACTGGTAAATATGCTGGGTTTTTTTAATCACCTAGAGACCTCCACTTTTTTGTCTGCTAGGAATAAGGCATAAATATGCATTATGTGGGATCTGTTCTCTTGATGCAGAATATTTCTCTGCTAATTATGTAACAGGTGTGCCAGTGAAGTTAAACGAGTGCCAATTGCAAATCTGGTCTTGCAGGTGGAATAATTGACGAAGTATAATTGAATTATATCCTGCGCTGACTATGCGTTGCATATCTTGAAGCTGAACGTACTGTGAATGTGTACAGCATGCACATGTCTCTAGCCACTGTAGTGCCTATTTCCAGTGAGTCTTCCTCAGTCGTCGTTATTGCTGTAAGAGATGTTCTGTCTTACCTGTAATTGCAAATAAATTGGGCTGACAGAGATGCCGCTAGGCTGGGCTCTGCTGTGTGTCAGGGCCTTAGAAATGAGAAAAGATTGGAGCTGCAAGAGTATGAAGAGGAGCAGCTGGATATGGCAGCTCGCATCTGAGTGGCAGGCTTTTGTTTTTGCAGAAAGAAAGCAGTGTTTTCAGGAGTGTAATAAACCGTCATGTTCTCATCCAAGCGTTACTTTTACTCGGGGTTTTCAGATGTTTGCTGGACTTGCGGTTGCAGTGGGTTAGGTTGGCAGTGGAGGGGAAATGCATGGAGGTGGCTGACAAAAAGTAAATGTTGAGTTGCCATTCCTGCATGAGGATGAGATGAAAAGTCAAATGTTCTGCCCGTCTTAGAGGGAGATGTCTTCATGCTTTAACACTGAAAGCTAGGCTACTGGCTTTGGTCAGAAGTTGGTTCTCTAGAGGGTGATTTTTGGTCTCTGCAAATTTGTGGGAGCTAACCAAGTTCATGTAGTTGCTGTTATATGAATAGCGTAGAGTTATTGAGCTTTGATATTGAAAGGCATGGGTGCATTATTGCAGGGTTGGAGAGACTGAGGCAAAGGCTTTATGCAGTAGTCACGATCAGTTTACATGTAAGTTTGTGCCACTGTCCATCTTCCCCAATTAGAAGTAAAACCTCCACTGAGGTTGTTTGTGATTCAGGATACAGAAGAAACAGATCTGAAATTTGATGACATAGAGGAAATGTTTGACTTGATGGCTGGACTCCCAAATCTAAATATATTGGAATCTCAGCACTCTGATGTGAAAATTTATTTATATTTCATTTTAGGCTTTAATGCATCAGATGAGACTATTCGCTTGCACCTTCAGCACTTGTGATTTATTGAGGATATTGCTCCGTATTTATGATGATGTCAAGTGAGGCAAATAGCATCAGTCATGTGCTCCGATGGGTACATTGGTGGCAGAGCAGGGTGCATGGGTCTTAGGTGGTCCCAGCCTGCCTGGTGTGGTTGCTCGAGGAGTAAAGAGTATCATATGCAAGCTATCCAGGATAGTAGCGATCACAGGCAGCTAGTTTTTGGGGTGTGGGATAAATAAGCACATCAGGTTTGAAGGCGAGTGCGTGTCCCGCCAGCATGGGAGTCATCCTTCTTTTCTGCACTTCTGCTGTGCCAAGTTCATCCTGAAATGGGAGGAAACTGCCCTGAAAATAAACAGAGCATCACTGTGTGTAAGGTTATATGCTGTGCTTAACTTGGGAGTTTTGGGGTCCTGTGGGATGCAGTAATTGTGCAAGAAGTACTCAAAGTGGTTGAAGTCTTGAGGTTTTAACTAGCCAACGCTTGTGTGGCAGGCATTAATAGTAGTTTTTATTCCTTTGCCTAGGTGAAGCTAAAATGAGTGTAAAAGAGAAGTACTAAGAGCTGCTTGAAGTTTTCTATCTACTGGGTACTCAAAATGATTCTGTTCTTGGAGATGTGTGGTGTTTTGTGTGTCTGCCTGACACTTACGGACCGTCCTTCTTGGAAGAACATCTATAATTGCTGCTGTACCCTTACACTTTCTGTTGAGTTGGGATAAAAATAAAATGTTGGAATGTTGGAATCATGTTTATAGTCAGGAGTAGTAATAAAAAAAGCAGCCAAAATCAGGCTTTTTTCTGTCGCTGACTTCACTTTCAATGCTGTAGCTATAAAAAAAACCCCAAAGTGGTTGTTTCCAGTTGTCATTTTTAGGGCAGTAGTCAGTGTTGCATCTGGAGGAGAGGGCGAAGCGGTTTCTTGTTTACTGTTAATTTCCGAGTGTGCCTGCTAATAGTTCCCACAGAAATGCCCAGTAATGCCACCATTGTACATTCCCCTGTACTTGGGAAAGAAAGACTGGAAAAATGTCCAGGTGAGAAGTGGGCCTTAAGTAAACGTGAGGGGCTGGGTGCCTTTAGACTGTTTCCTTGCTGTAAGAGGATCACTTTTTTATAAGCTCTTACAGTTCATACCACTGTGTTAAGGGATGATGCCACAGCTAGTTGCATCACTGTCCTGAAGCCTATCCTTAGATTGATTTGGTGGATTTAATTGATTTCCCACACGTTCCCTCTTCCATAGCAATATAAACTTAGAGTCTGCATACTAATCAATGCTGCATAAAACATTCCAGTCTTCTGGACCCGTTGTGTGTTTGCTGAAACACATTGAAACCTCAGGCAGTAACACACAGGATTACTGCCAAAAACATTTCTGGTGCACATGGAAATGTCGGGACAGGAGACGTCATTCCCATGGCTGCTTGGAGATGGACCCGGGCTCCTTTGGATTTGGTTGCGGGGTGGCCAGGTGAGCCCGAGTTTGATGCCGGGTTGCCGCCTGTGCAGTTCGCAGCCGATGCAGCCTGCAGCTTGCCCGGCGGCATGCTTGCAGTGTGGCAACCCCGGGGCGAGCCCCTGGCCGGACACCGGGGAACCAGGAAGGGTGGCACGGTGTTAGAAAGGGACACAGAGGTTTGCTTGCTTTGTTGCCTTGGGTATGGCTTCAGTTTTCAAATTTCTAATTATTTCAGGGTTGTGTTTTCACTTGATTCTTTCTTCCGCGTATTGTCCTCACTGCAAGTTGGTGTTAATTAGGCCACTGCTGTATGTCATTTTTTGCTGACAGGCAGTTTTGCACAGGCTCTCGCAGCGTGTTCCTGTGCCTTGGCTGCTCCGTCTCACGTACTGCCAGCTCGGGCTCGGGTGCTATGGATGCCTCTTAATCAATTTGGCCTCGGTGCGACCAGATCAAATGTTGCTCTGCGTGATCTTGTTACGGCCGCATCCTGTAGCTTAATCCCAGTGTTTTGATGCCTGCCTGACCACAGACAAGTTTATTTTCTGCTTTTTGTGATAAGCTGAATGGAGAACTAGAAAA
>KZ512019.1:0-13129 GCA_002844005.1 Limosa lapponica baueri
CCCCAAAACAACAACATGAAAGAAAAAGAATCCATTGGTGGTGCTGAATTTGTGGTGTATTTTACAAGAGTCAGGGAGAAAGAGGAGAGAGAATAAATCTGGGAGCTAGTAGCCACAGCAACAAATTGCATTTCTCCTCTGGATGGCTTTTCCCCCCCAGTCAACAGCAATTACTGGGCACCTTAGGGTAATACAGCAAAGTTTATGTTGCTTCTATGGCAAAGTTCTTTTCACAAGACTAATTTATTCCACGTCCGCAAGGTGCTGATTCATTACAGCACATTACTGGGGGTCTGATCACGACAGACAGTGGAAACACAAAGAGAAAAGCCCTGGACAGAGCCCGTCCTGCTCGGTTGGTTTTTTTTCTGATAGCAATTAAGAGCCCAACACACTGAGCTTGGAAAGGAAATGCTTTCCCCAATTCTTAGGAATGGGGGAAAAGCAGCAAAGACAAAAGTGTTTGGGGGTAACAACTGGGGGTGATAGGAAACGTAGGCTCATACCTAACAACGTCAGTCTCAATAAAGGCTGTGGTTGAGAAACCATCTACGTGCTGCTTGAAAAAATAATAATGAAGGAATAGCTGTGCTTTCTTCTGCTATTCAAAGGCTGCCTCAAAACCACTTCAAATTCTCTCTGTATCGCTGCAGTGCCATCAGGTCTAACAAGGGGCTAGGAATTTGGTTTCCATAGTTTTTATCCAAAGGAACTCTGTGAAGAGCCAAGGTTGATTTGCTTTCAAAACACCCACATGAATACACCTCAGGTCACCTACCTCCACACATTAAAAGACTAGTTCAGTGGTGGGCAAGGCATAGCACATATTGCTCTGTCCTAGGGCATGGTACAACCACTGAAGCATCTTGCCACGCACTTTGCAAAGGGCTTTCAACCAGAAGCTAACGTAGAAGGACAGAGTGAGGACTAAACCACGCATGGCAGGGCAGAGCCTCCCAGCTCCGATGTCACCCAGCAGCCGTCACTGTTGGATTTTAACCACATTTGCTTTTGCTACCTTTTAGACCCTCCAGGTTTTCTGTTTCCAAGGGAATGACCTTCAGGTGCTAAGCTCCCAGCTGGAACCGACAGTGGGACAGCATGTCACATGCAGGTGCATTCATCTAGCTGGTGGGAAAAGCAGTGGGAAATCCTGCTGCCCAAAAAGGAGATTTATCGCCCCTGAAACAAAGTCCCTCCAAGACAGCACAGCCTCCAGCACGCTCTCAGCAGGCAGGGTCAGCTCTGCAGTCTACAATAAGGCACTGCCTGTCCTAATGAGAAGGCAGAGGTGGTGGAAAGAGCCATCGCCACACCACGTTTAATTATTAAAGTTGACAGAAAGGATTTGTCTAGTTTCTAAATATTTTGCAGGGAAGCTGAGAGCACATCTCTGTGTGAGCCAGGAGATGATTTCCATGCAGGGTGTGAGCTTTGTGCTCACATTCAGCAGCAATCATGTCCTGCCTGTATCTACAGAGAGCACGAGACATGCAGTGGTTGGATGATACACCAGAAGAATATCTAGCATCACCTGTGACAGCCTGACATGCTACTTTATTTTCCTTAAACACACTCTTCTGACTGCCTATGCATCCTATACAGCAGCTATCTCATCCTCCCACAATCTCAAAACGTGTGGAGCTAACAGGGCACACCATTGGTCCCTGTCCAGATATGCCACTTGCTCCTCTAACCATGTAAGACCATGTAGGACAGACCACCTGGAGGTACGTTGTCTCCTTATTGGCGGTACACACACTGCATCCATCAAACTCAAACTTCAACTAGTTTTCAAAAACCTTCTTCTTTAGCCAGGACTACCATCATGGATCTCTCCTTTCTGCTGCCTGTTATTATAATGGCTTGTTTTCATGCTATATTTGTCAAACATTGAGATTTCTCCAGAAAAAAACCCACCACATTAACACCAGCCTAGATCAGGGTCCTGGAAATATGCCCAACTCGCTAAAAAAAAAATTAAATTGCTAAAAAGCATAAGGGCAAACACAGAAGCCTCTTCCCTGTTTGAACAGTCTTTTCAAACTACATGCACCCAAGCAGTATTTTTCTGCCAAAGTAGTTCACTACCCCTCTCTCCAAAATTTTTTAGACTGCTTTAATCCAGAGCCAAAGCACCCTGCCCTGCCGCCGCTGAAATTAATAGATGTTTTGCCATTGCATTCAGTGGGATGAAAATTAAGCCTTAAGAAAGCCAGACAATCACACTGCAGTCCGTATTCATGTAGGGAATACTGCAAGCAGGATTTAAAAGGACCTTACATTTATCTTTGTACTGCCTGTGCTCCATCTGCATATAATTGCTTATGTCTACAGACGCTGCAATGCTCATCAAAGGCTATATTCTTACCCACTCTAGGTCTCTCTTTCAACTGGCAGGAAATTCTCATTGCTTTACAATCCATACACAGCCATTTAGCATTTAATAATTCAAATTGGAACACAATATTTGATGGAAAATAGTCATTATGGATTTATAACACAATGCAGGTAGCTGAAGTACACAAATTTTAGTATTTCAGGAAATGGGTGCTATTTTCAAACAGAGCTAATCCCATAACAAAAAAAAATCCATAATATTATCCATAATCTTTTCTTGCTGTATGCATCTATGGGTTTTGCTTGATTTCCTCCCCCCTCTTTTTAATGCTCAAACAACTGAGTTATAGCAGAACATTTTTCTACACTATGAAGCTTATTTACATACTGTAAATAACTGTGAATGCAATAAAATTGTGGTACAAATAACATGAAATAATGCCTCAATTTGCAGTTGTTTTACATCAGCATAGTTTATAGCAGTGTTTACTGTAGACTTAGAAACAAGTAAATAAATAAATAAAAAGACAAAGAGAAAAACAAAAACTTCTCTATTCCCCACACCCCACAGTGTGGCTTCTAATCCACTAACCAGCACTGAGGTTACTCATCACTTAATTAACATGAAAAATCAGAGACCGCAAATGATACCGCATCCCAACCCGGGCAGCTGGGCAGCACAGTGCAGGGAGAAGACGATGACTGGGTTTCTACCCCACATCACGCACAATCCAGAGTCCCAAGAGCTACACACTGCAGCAGATTTGGTGAGAATGGGGCACTGCTTGGACCTGGATAGCCCATGGATCCTTCCCCACATCCCAGATCCCATATGTGTGATTTTTGGACCACTTTCTCCCTCTCAGTGCACCCAGTTTCCCCTGCCGTGCTGATGTTTTCACCTGTACCTCATCCATTCGGATGATTTTGGTGGGGTGCCGACTGCAGATTCTGACCCCAGCTCTGGTTTCTATCAGCTTTGGTAACACACTCCAGGCAAACAATGCTTGTGACTAATTTATATCCTCCACTTTCTAAAATTGAGATATCTTGTTGGTAACTGTCCAAACCATGTTATTTTTGCCACATAGCCACCAGAAGCCATCCACCTCCTGGGAGGAGGGATGCCTTTTAAGTTTGGCTGACACCCTACCTTCCATGTACACAGACAAGATCTAATATTCCCCTCCAACAACACACTGCAAATTTGAGTTATGGATGACATGAAAAAAATCATCACCTTCCTATCTGGAAGCTTAACGTTGGCTCCTAATTTAGATTTCTCTGCCTGTTTGGGGTTTTTGATGAGACAGGTTTCCACAGTGTCTATGTGATGATTTGATCTGTTTTTAATTTAAAAAAAAACACCAAAGCACCACAAAACCCCAAAACAAAACCCAAACAAAACCCCAACAAAACCCCTTTTAACACATTAGAAAGGATGATGGGGATCATTTCGGGCTGTCAGCAGGGCTTAGCCAAGATAGGCCACATACAATGGTATATCTCATAGTCCAGTAGCCACCAACCCCAACAGTCAAACAAATGTGTCAAACTCAGGTACTCCCTGGAACAGACGGGTCAGGAGAAAGATTTCTCTAAATTCTTTTTTCCTCCTGGCATACCAGAGAGCCAGAACAGAGCCTTGAAACGATGGAGTGCAATTTTCTCCTTCCTTTAAGCACGCACTGAGATGTAAATAGTCATTTCCAAGAGCTTAAAACCCCAGGGAAGCAGATAATAAGCAATTACTCTAACCAGATAGCACTGATGTCTAAAAATTAATTTCTGTGCTAACATCCCACCCCTAAAGTTTTCAATTTCAAAGCAGAGCATCTTCTGAAAAAGATACACAGGTGTACAATTATGTTTCCTCGACATCTGTCTCCACCTACTCTGGTGGCACATTTAACCCTGCCTACTCGGAGCACAGGCAGCGCATGATAGCCTTTCTTCTGTGTTCCTGGGGCACATGTGCCTTCAGACAAGAGCTGCTGCAGAAGTGTAAGGCACTACACTGCTCAAAACAAATTGATCTTGTCATCGCAGCATTCCTGACATGCTTATCTCACTATAGATTTCCTTTGTTATCTCTGCCAGTATTTACAAATCAATTTTTTTCAGAGAAGGCTGCTGTTTTCCTCAAGATCTGCTCAAGCAGTGAGCTGTCTAGCATCTTCAGAAATCATTGAAATGGGACAATAAAGCCATCAAAGCCCAAAGAGTCAGGAACACAAGCACAGGAACCTGGTGCTTCCAAGCAGCTCCTCTGTTCACAACGCTCAGCTCACAGGCAGCAGTGCTAAAGCTTAGACTGATGCTCTGGGGCTGCTGGCCCATAGGGAGATGATTCACCTTTGTGGTTTCACACCACAAGAACGTTCCTCCCCCTTTCTCTGAATTCAGAGATGTCATCTGTAAGAATGGCATCAAGTCTTAATGGTAAGTGCTACCTTCTTCCACTAATATTTGTCTGAAAAGCAAGAGTGGTTATTCGTTTTCATATACAATGAAATCACAGCAGTCTCTTTATTCCATCCTATATAACCATTAAGGACAACCAAAAGAAGTGAAGTGAAGATGAAGAAGCCATCTTTAACAGTAGTGCTTTGGGTTATGTACTATTAGTTGGATGGTATTCATAGTAAATGAGCCCATTGTGGTCAGTCTGTCTTGCATTTAGGGTCCTCTGAGACATCTACAAATGTGCCTAAATAATCATCCCAGGTACCCAGAGACACCTTTTACTTTTACTTGCTGTTGTTCTTTGAAGGCAAAATACTAAAAATAAATACTGGGTACTAAAAGTAAATATTGGGTATCTACATATAGATTTAGTGTCTACCTTAATAAATGCTTATATTTAGAAACTGGCTCCACAACTACTCTGTAATCCTTAAAACAGGGAAAGGGGAAAGCTAGCTACTTTGTAGGACTTCACTGATTATTCATTGACAAATATCTATTAATTTGTGATATTCTAGAAAAAAACCAAGTAGGAACCAGATCCTCTACCAAAGCTCCCCCCGTCTTGTTCTACTTGCTACTCCTTAACACTCGTCACTAAAAGTTATCTGGCAACTATATAAGTAGTAAGTTTGAGCCCTGAGATCTCATTTTTTTATTTTATGTCATTTGCCAAACATTCCTTTAGACCTTTTTTCTACAGCTCTGAATGTTTTCTGCCCTTCTTTTCAATTAATGATGTCATAGATCAGTATATTCTCCCAACAAAATATTAAATTCACTGCCAAATTCTTCCTTCATTTTTTATTCACAGAAAGAAAGAAAAAATAACCACAGCAAACTGATGCACTTAACTCTTTATGATTTCAAATAAAAGCCAGAAAAATGATGGTAATGTTTCACCAGTCCCACGGTTTAGCCAAAAAGCATACTGTACATCTTCGTTATGTCATGTTTTATTCCTCAGCCTGTGAAGATGCTGGAAAGTAATGTATCTCGGGTCAAAAAAAAAAACCAAAATGAGAAGAAACTAGCAGCAACTTGAAGTCAGAGATTTTTCTGTTGCTTAACTTAACGCCTCCACAAATAACCTTGTTCTTCTCTCTCCCTTTAAAAACAAAGACGCAACACAAGGAAATAAAAAATGCCATATGAAGCTTTTATTTCCAAGTCTGTGGAAGCAGTAGTTTTTCATCTTTAGCTTCCACTGTTACGATCCCTGTCACGTCCTCTCCCTGCCGGCTGTGGGAAGCTGATTGACAGGGTGCTGTCTGCATTCATGCCACGTTGAGAAGTGGGTCAAACACTGCCCCTGACAAACAGGCTGGAGGAAATCTCCTCCCAAGACCCTCCATATTAAATATTTACAGATACCTTTTCTCATTATTGGACCACCAAGGACAGAGAAATGTCCACCAAGTGACTCAAACTTTCCACCACCTCTTTTCCAGCTATTCTTTCTCCCCATTCTGAGTTGAGAGTCCCTCCCTCCCCGCTTCTGCACCTTTTTCTTGTCCTCACTTTCCCTAGGCTTCCTACAATCTTCTTCCCAAAAATCTCCTCCATCAAATCCTCCATTCAGCATCATCCTTTCCACCTCCCACTCTACCACCTTTTGTTTGTTTGTTTGGAAGGAAACTTTGGGCTTAATTAAGTTAAAAAAAAAACAAACCAGTAACAAAATATCTTGTCAACGACTAAATGCACTCCTTGGAACAAGCAATGGTAAAGAATTTGTTGCCACTGACAAACCCACAGCAGATCTGCTGCAAATTCACACCAGCACTTTCCAGGGCATTCCTTGTTGACGTGGCAATCCTTGTACATTAACCGCTGATGAAATGCAGAGACACTCCTTTGAGGTCTGCAAACAGACCTCAGTAAGAAAGTCTATATCCAGGACAATGGTGAGAATGTGAGAAAGAAAAAAATAAGATAGATTGGGAGTGAAAACAGAGAAAATGAAAGAATTTATATGAACAGAGTAACATGGCTTCTGGATGTTTCGCATTAGCCAAGGACAGGGAAGACAGTCCTGTTCCTCCCCCGAGCACCTTCCCAGGCATTGCAGCAGCTAGGACAGAGTCTCCCCTCTGCTTCCAGGAGGGGACACATCCAAACTCAGGCTTTCCTCTGCAGCATGCTTCTTTCCTCACTCCATAGTATCCAGGAGCTATGACACAATTTGGAAGAGGGGAGAGAAATATGGTAAAGGGTTTCTCATCACAATCTGCCTTCATCTGAGCCCACAGACGAAGAAAGTAACTACAAAGACCTGTTTCTTCCTCACTACACAAAGGGGAAGGGTTGCAGCCATAAGTCAAAGCTCATTAAGTTGCACTCCAAGGATGAGCTTACCTCCCCAAGGGCTCCTCAAAAACCCACCAGGGGAAAATGCCAGATGCACATCACAAGTTCTCTGTAGCAGTGGACGCCTTCGCAACTAAGACTGTAGCACAGGCAAACTCAAAGGCAAGATTTGGCCATTTCTCCAGTGCTTGGGCTAAGGGAACAGGATGCACAGGATTAACCCCCATAAAAACTTGAACCAGCTCCAGGTAATGGTCTTGGCAACTGCACCCTGGACGTCCCCAACCAGACCAACAGCAACATCACAGGAGTCTACACAGATCACTGGTCTAAGTGGTACTGAATTCCTGAAACCAAACACCCGAGGACCTGTAGGGTTTGCTCCTCTTCAGGGACACCAGATGCAAGAGAGAAACCTCAAAATTTATATGGAGGTTAAGCTGAAGAGCTGAATACAGAGATTAATGAAGTCTTAGTTTCTAGTACCAGAAGTTCCAGAGGACAGTTTTAACTGTCATCCCCAAGGACTCCAAATAGAGATGCAAAAATATGCATGCGTATGTTTAGGGGAACCTTGCCTGAGTTCTATAATGTTGTGAGCAAGCAATGCTAGAAGGTCTGGCCACAACCGTATTGCACGTTCTCAGCACTGACCTGTGCTGCACTTGGTCCAGGGAAACTGGAAATTGCCTGCTGTCATCAGGCTCATTTCAATTACAATTGCCTTTCAAGTTGCTTTTTTTCCTTAAGTCAAAGCAGGTCTGAAATCTATCACAGATGCTTCATGGCTCTACACTCATTATTAGTTCTCCTGCTTTTTCAGGGCCATGACTCACAAGCTGGGTTGTCCTCTGCACGCTGAGAAATGGGCAAGAAGGGCCATGAATCACTCCAGGCACCATTAGCTCTCACAGGGATTGAGTAATGGGACAGAAGCACAAGGAGCCAACCTTCCCCGCAGACCGCACAGAGGAATTTGCTGCTGTTTGAGAGTTGCCACCACTTTGGTCACCCACCGAAAAGGAGCAGACACGGCAGCAGGGAGCACGTTCCACCAAAGGTCCCGGTGGCAACTCTTGTAACGCGGAAGACAACTTGATGCCCCATTCCTTCCTTCCAGATGGCATCCAGCCATGTTCTCCAGAAGCACCACCTCTATGAAGTGGTACTGTTAAAGGAGGCTGTCACACTGGCTTCCAGCGAACAGTGGCAAATATTTTTCCCAGAGCTGACAGTTTCCTTATGAATTAAAAAGATTTTTTTTAATTACACCCCTTTCACAACCTCACCAGTGGCACACAAGCCTCTGTTGCCCTCTCGTAGGTGGTTTGCCTGTAACTAGCACTGGGGCCAGCAAGACCTCTCAGGTCATTGAGTCCTATCATTTTTTATTGCAGACAAACACATTATATAAGCCCTTTAATAAATGTTATCAATCCCGCCTGTAAAAACTCGTCAGGTTAATGTGGTGCTATTTTTATTAAAGCTGAGAGAACTTGCGTTTAACAGCAATTACACTGTTTAAACATGAAACAACTCTAAAATGATAGAAACCAGAGCCTGGTATCGAATGAAATTCACAGCCCCAAACAGCATCTCTCAGATGATGTTCAAGGCTGACTTCTTGGTTCTGCAATTACACCCCCAACTTTTCTTAACAGTGACAGTGATTCCACACTCTCAAGGGATTCAGATCTGCTCCTGAGTGAAGGATTTGACTTCCAGCTCTCAGCTTGCTCTGCACAGACTCCCCTGAAGCCCTACAAGATTCAGATGGGAAGCATTCCCACAACATCCCTACTCCAGCACTCAAATTGGAACAACATTGTCCCCAGGAGGGTCAAGTACTGAGGCAAGTTACCCACAAGCATGAGAAAAATCGTGATCCTACAGCTAAAAGCTGCCTCTTCAATAAGATTTATGGATAAGCTGCAGCTAAGCTAATTTTCAACTATAAAGGTGGTGGTTTGAATTTTCAAATTTTATGATAAGGTGTCTTTAGGGGCAGGGGAAGTTCTTGCACACACTCTGGGAATTTCACCTCTGCCCTAAATGCTCTAAAAGGAGTCAGGCAGATGGAGATGAGATAGGAGCTTCAACTAAAAACTTTGTATGAAGCAGAAGGAGATTTTTTTTTTCTTCCTGCAAGAACTTCATTTCATAAACTAGTGTGTACAATAAGTCAAACTGAAACAAGAGAATTCAAAGACTTCTTTCTGGATTCCAACAACAGAAAACAAAGCTCAGGCTCCTTACTGTTTGCTATTATAGGGCAGATGAGCCACCAACACTGCGAGCACAAAGCATCAAGTGTCCTCACCTCTTTTCTCTCTGGAGCAGATATTCCTGTTCCTGCAGGGAGATGACAGGACTCGAGAGCAAACTCAAGTTAACTCTTCCATGCTCCTCTTTCAAACGTCAAGACTCATCCTAGAAACCAGAAGAAAAAACCATAATCTCTCTGAACATCTGTCAGGAGACCAGTAGAACTAGCATTTATGGAAAATAATGCCTTTTTAAGTTCAGATAAGAATTTCTATTTTCATCAGCATGGACATCTTTTAAGGTTATTTCCATATTCTATTAATCTGTCTAAAACCTCCATGCTCAGCAACCTGGCAATTGTCACACACATTGCACAACCAAGAAAACAAAAGGCCATAGTTTAAGTAAAGTTGGTGCTGAGCCCTCATTAGTCAGGTGTTGTCAGGACTTTATTAATGGCAGTAATTAGTAGAAAAAAAGTTCAGTGGTGGCAGTGGAAAATTCTACCACTTAAATATTCATTATTATCGACTCCTCCAGCTTCATGGCGCAAGCTATCTTATTAGCTTCCTTTGGGCCAGCCTCTCAGGTCAGCTCTGCTGGTATCGTTGAAGGTGAAAGGCTGGAAATGTTAAACTTCTTTCAGAAATCAGCAGAATTATTATTCTAAGACAAATAACCACCCCTCAAATTCCCTGAGCATCCCCTTTGGTTCTCCAGGGCATCAGGGCAAGCTGAGTATGGCTAACAAGTACTGCTCTTCACTTTGGCCTTTTAATTCCCAAAAACCAGTAAAGCAGTAAGACCAAGAGGGAAATAAAGCACTGATTATAGCAACAATGCACTAAGTACAGGAAGATTGCAGATCCATAAGGTGCTCTGCAATTGTCTAGTAGGACTGATTAATTAAGATCAGCAAAGAAATCTGGAAAGTTCTATAGCAAAGGCCCTTTAAACACAAAGTGGGAAAATTTAAAAATCTAGGTCAGAATTCTCAGTAAGTTCTGTCTCGTTTTGTGGATGGTCGACTTTGAGACAGTTAGGTCTAGAATATCAGAGCAATCTGAATGCTCAAACATGCTGAAGTGCATGGGAGGTAGAGGCACAAGCCCTGGTGAGTCAATAACCTGACGTCCGATTTTCAAAGCGATGCTCCTATGGAGCTCACTTTTACCTTAGCCTTGCTGTGGGAGAAGAAGGTAGCTCAGCAGCACTGTGGTTTGGTGAAATCCTTTGGTTTTCAATTGACCAAGGGTCAAATGTTCTGCAGCAGAAGCAATTCCACCTGAAACCCTTTGCAGTCAGTATCTCAGATGGCCCATAGTCCGATAGACGTCATACACATTAAATCCATGACCTCCAGAATTCAATATACAGGCACATGCATTGAAATTGAAGTATATGCTCTTATTACACATACCCTGGGACTTCTGTCCATGTGCAGCTCCCCCTTTGAAGCACATTTCCACTCAATAGCACACAATTTACAGAAGTAAGGCCAAGGACAAAGTCCAACAACTACAGCATGATGGTATTTATCTCCGCTGGGTCTTTATTTAAAAAAAAAAAAAAAAAAAAGGCAAAAGGAAAAGCCCCCAAATGTCTCAGTTGACAGTAATTCTTCTATCAGCATAAAATTAGATGGATCAATGCAAAATTCTGTCAGCTGGGGGACCTTGGGGTTAAATTCTACTGGCTCAAAGCATTTTTGAGATAAGATCTGTGATTCTCAAAATTCAGCCAGGTCCTCTGTGGCTACCTATGAACCTGGGATAGTGCTTTGCTGTGTCCTAGTGGTGCTGTATATCATAACACAATAGTTGTTAAGTGCTAGAAGAGCTTTAGGCTAGAGGGGGAAAGCATAAACCTACAGAGAGTTTTATTGCTTAAAGTAAATGGTATTCTTAGTGCAGCTCTTGTGAAAAGAGGCTGAGCAGATCTGACCTTTCTATAGTCCTGTAACTTTTACTAAGAAGACTATCCCAAACCCAGCTGAAGTAAAGCAAGCGCATGGTACACTGCTACAGCAAAGGGTGGTCAGCTCAAGAAAGATGGTACTTATTAGAAAAGGCCAGTCTCGGGCTATTTATAAATAGCTGCAGAAATGCATTTCTTAGGGAAGGTGTTGCTGCTTTAAGAAGCCTTCATAAAAAACAAGGTGGCATTTGTTGAGATTATTCCATTCCTGGAGTTGAAATATTTCCACCGATCTAGCTGATTCCACATTTTACCTTTAAAAGTCTCTGTATGTGTGAAAGGATTTAAGACAAAGCAACTCCATTTCCCATCGCATTAGATGCCCTGCAATACCTTTCCATTTGTTGTTCTGCTTGCAATAGCTTTTCACCTCCATGGTGCATAATCTGTTCTCATTTGTACCTCTGCCTTCACCTCTGCTAAGTGTGGTTTGCAGTAATACCTTAGCTTTTTGCTGGAAGGCTGGTTTAAAGGAAGTGTAAAAATGGGAGAGCTTGGAAATCCACGTGGTTGTAGCAAATGAAAAAAGGAGCTTTCCCACTGTCACCTGGGCTGGAGAAGCAACGCTCCCTGCCTGGCATTAGGCATGCAGAGCACTGGCAGCAAAGCTCCCGAGACACCATCTGTGCACATAATAAAGAGCGGTGGGATTTTTGTAACATAAATGATTGAATTTGCTTTCTGCTTCCCTTGCAGTGGGAGTATGCCAGCTATTAAGTGCCATAAGAACTTGCCAGACTACCTTTGAATATAAAATTTATCTTCTCTGATTCATGCCCTCTCCCACCTCTGCAAGTAAAGCTGGTGCTGCAATAGGAAATATTGCAGTCATTTTGCCTAGGCAAAAGCAAGTCTACGTACCTGTCACATCCACCTAAATTAGGAGTGTAGTTGTGAACTACAGAAAGCTTCAACTGCTTTCAGGACTTGCCTTATTCTTCACCGACAGTGGGACAAACCTAAAGTGATCACTGGGTCTTACTACCTCTCAAAACCTTTTAAATTTTAGTACCAATTGTGAACCCAGCGAGAAGGCTGGTACGCAGTACCATCCGTCTTTGTCATGTCATGAGCTTCTGGCCCTTGGTCTACTCCAGCACTTCTCTATCACTTCTCAAATAAGAGGGGAACTCCAGATCTCCAACATCTGTCTGTATTTTTCTCCTATAAGTAAATAAATAGTATTTGTCAGCCACATGCATCACCATCAGAACCAGAAGCACTGCCTGGTAAAAGTGCCCCTTGTTAGACTTGTTTTCATTGGATTATGATGCTAAGTCTTCTACCAGGTTAGAATTTTATATCTTGAGTGTCTACGCCAGCCTAAAGAGGCTTGAAGTCTCTCAGCTAAATGAGTCAGGTATTTCAGAAAACAAGAGAAAACAAATTAACAAAGAAAATCATTCCTGTGTTAAAAAGATAACCAAACCAGCTAGTGATGCTTTTACTGGGAGCCTTAGAGCATCTCGCCTTCCTGGCAAGGACGTGAATGGCAGGGAGCTTTTAAACATTACCATGTAATTAAAGATGGTCATAATGTGTATGTGCACAAGGCAACTGTACAAACCAGTTTAATTCTGCCTTCTTCCTAACTCTGTTATGCTTGACTTTTTGCTCTCCTAGTATCTCAAATGTGTTGTTCCTGTGGTTATATAAACAAAACACAACCCAATTACGCCCAGGCAAGTCTTTTAAATTTTATGGGACTGTGGGATGTACGTGGTGGGAAAACTTAGCCTGTTCAAATTGGACAACAAATAGAGGCAAGCGG
>KZ512020.1:0-18997 GCA_002844005.1 Limosa lapponica baueri
CGCCTCGGTGCTCCCATCGCTCAGCACAAACCTTCCCTTTCTCGGATTCTCCAGTTCTCCCCTTCGCCAGGAGGAGACCGACCTCGGGCTACGGTTTTGCCGGGGGTCGGTTCCCCCACCTGGAGCGGAGCTCAGCGAAACACGCTGGAGAGCAGGCTGGGGTTACTGAAACTGCAGCACAAGTCAAACGCTATCTCCTAAAAGATTGAAAAAATAGTTTTAAACAAAATAATGTGACATATTTACATAATTCCTTAAGTGCAAACTCTTGTCACAATTCCCGTAGTTGAGCTCAATTTAGACTCACTGTACAAGAAGGTGCTCTTTCTTTAATGAAAGAAGGACTCTACTCTGGATTCCTGATCGGGCAACGTGTCTCTTGTGCAAGGCAGTAAATTTCCTGTTTCTTCCCATTGTACTTCCCAAAGCAAACCCCACAACGAAGCCATCCTCTTCCCCCCGTCCCCTCCCCGGTTACCGCACCACGAGGCAGGAGACGCAGAGCTTAGAGGGGCCGATGCAGTCGTCATGGCAGAAGGCACCGCAGCCCTTGCACATGATCATGGCTTTCAACCTGCAGTAGCATTTGGAAGGAGAGTCCTCCAGGCCGTGGTCTTCGGCGAAGGCCTGGACGGGGATGGCCTGGCCGTGGTTGCCAGAGCTCATGGCCTGGCTGGTGGGAATGGTGGTGACGGTGACGGAGAAGGACATGACGTTCCCCATGCTGCTGGACAACTGATTGCACTCCGACAGCCCGCTCACCAGAGACCCTTGGCCGACGTCCGGGGAGGTGGAGACGTTAATTGTCCCGCTGTAGCTGGGCCCGAGGAGCTGGGCGGCGGCGCTGCCCGAGAGCTTGGGCGGGTGGGCAGGAGCGAGCAGCGGAGGCTGCTGCTGCTGCGCCGAGTCCGAGGAGGGGGCAGGGGGGGCGAAAAGCTCCGGGTTGCTGCGCATCTTCCCCCTCATGGCGTGCGCCATTTGCTCTTGAGCCGCCTGGATAAAATCTCGTGCCAACGTAGACCCGTCAAACGCCTGCGCGTTCTCCCTGGCGCCCGCCGCCTGCTGAGAGGCGCCTGCCTCTGCCTTCACAGCCCTCCTCGCCGGGGCGCCGCGATCCGAGGGGCTGGCGCCCTGCGACCCCTGCTCTCTGTCGCACCGAGCAGGAACCCGGCCGGCCTGGGGCTCCTCTTTCACACCCACAGGCTCGCGCTCGTCACCGGTGCTCTCATCGTCTGCGTCCCCTTCCTCGCTGCTGCTGCCCTGGCCAGCCATCTCCTCGCCTTCCCCGAACTCCGCCTTGGGAGCGCCAGCAGGGCTGCTCAAGCGGTTTTCAGGGTTCAAGGAGAAGCCTCTCCTCAAACTCTCTGAGCCGCGGCCGTAGGTGGAAATGTTGAGCAGGTAGTGCCCAGACATGGCAGGCTTGGAGGTCCTCCTGCCCATGAAACCCAGCATAAACCGCTGGCTGGTGGAGCTGTTGTCTAACTGCAAACCTGAGGGAGGGAGGTTCAGCTGCGAGGGCTGAAGGACCGGCAACAAATTCTGCCTCTGGACCCTCTTGATGAGAGTCTGAAGGATCTGCTCTTGGGTTGTTTTGCTGAGCGCCTCGTGGCACTGGTGCTGCTCAGGACCGGGGTCCTTTCCCGAGGGGAGCGGAAAGGTCCTTGGAATGTGAGGGAGAGGCCTGTTCTGGCAAAAGACCTTCCCGAGCTGTTGTGGGGGTAAACCCGACTGTCTCTCACCGCCCTCGGCTCCGGCGCCGCTCCCGGCTGCGCTCGGAGCGCTGGACGCTGCCCCTTTCTCTTCAGGAGCAGCCAACGGGGCCGGTCGCACCTCCGCCCTGGTGAGAGGCTTCGGCAGGATTTGCTCCAGAGGGACGCTCTTGCCTTGGAGGAGCTGGGTGACCAAAGGGTTGTTGGCAGGAATGCTGGAGCTTGGTTTCGGGAGGGCCCCGCTTGAGCTGGAACCTGGGTGAGTTTTAAGGCCGGGCGCTCCCGGGGGGGTGTCTGGGGGTGGGACAGAGGCGACCCCAGCTCCAGCCTGGGCTTCCGAGCTCACAGGCGTCAGCGAAGGCTTGGGAGGGGAAGGAGATTTGCTTTTAGAGACGTCTGAGCTGGTCCCTCCCAAGGCCGCGGGTGCCACCTTAGTGCCGTCTGTGCTGGTACCTGCTGGGGACATGGTGACACAGCCCGTTCCCTCCCTGAGGGCCGGTGTCCCACAGGCCTGGCCGGGACCTGCCGGAGCAGAAGGTGCTTTCTCCTGTTTGTCACCGCTGCCAGGGTACGGGGAGCCCGAGACCTGACTCCCAGCCAGGCTGGGGGGGCTCTGGTTTGTCCCGGTGCTTTTCTCTAATGCCGACACCGCTGCCGGGGAGCCGGTGCCCGCGCCGCCGGCTGGAGCTCCGGGCGGCAGCGTGGAATTCTGCTGTAGTTGTGCTCCAGAAGGACCGTGAGGCGGTGCCGGCCCCGGGGGCTGGGTCTCCATTTGGGTCTGTGTCCCCGGACAAGGGGGAAGAAACCTTCCCGAACTTCCCCCGCTTCCAGTTCCTGCCAGTTCCAGTGCATTTCCTCCAGTTCCAGTTTGGTTGGTTCCGATGGCTGCTGCCTTACTCTTCTCTCCTCCACCGCCCGGGGGGGCCCCGCCGCCCCCCGGTCCTGGCCCCGGGACGGCCCCCCCGGCCGAGGCGGCGGCGGCGGCGGCGGCGGCAGCGGCGGCCGCTGCCCTCTGAGCCTTGGCTTGCTGGGCTTTGGCCTTGATGTCCGCCAAAGTTCTGGCCCCTGTTCTTCCCGGACTGGGAAATGAGACGGGGAAACGCGCCCTGGGAGAGACCTGGCCCGCGGGAAATGGCATCGGGGAGATCCTGGAAACGGGAATCTGAAACAGAGGGGGAGAAAAGCACAGCTGAGATACGGGGACGTTCAACCCACGTCTCCAGGAACTTCTGCGCTTATAGCTGTAGTCTTAGAGAAATAATTGTAGTTTTGGAGAAAGGCCTCTGGAGAAATCCCTTAGCTCCCTCACCTGAGCTAAATAATAAAAGACAGGTACGCCTTTGATGCCTGGCGCTCCTGACTGGAGTCTGTCACCATCTTAGGGACCCACAGCAGGAGCTCAGCCCTTGCAGCCACAGGTGACAGCATCCAGCACCGTCACTCCAAACCTGCCAGCCTCCCTCAGGAAAACCTGTAAGGCTGTTCCACAGCTCAACACCTACCGACCCTTACTCCAAGTTCCATACTTCATTCAGAAGTCATTTCTACCCTTGTCAGGGGCACTGCCGGGGGTACCCACACCTCTGCGAAGCCCTGTGCGCTCCTGGGCTACAACTGGCTTTGTTGTTAGTCCCACAGCCCCCCAAAGCTCTCCCCTTTCCAGCGAGACCTGCCGAGCTCCCTGCCACGCTCTCTCTGGGGCTTTTGCACAATTCTCTGAGCTTCTGGCCCAAAAGCTCTTTTAACACCCGTGTGTACGGGCGACCCTACGCTGCAGCGAGGGTGATCACCCAGCCAGCATTCCCTCTGGCCAACAGCTGAGCTTTTGCATTTTTGGAACAAATATTTCCATGGCTGCAATAATCAGGTGCCATAATTTACCTACGGAACCAGAACTGAAGGGACAAAGCGTTTCTGCCAGAGCCACCAGCTGAAGTGACCCAGGAAATGGGGACGTGTCCTCGTTTCTCTTTACCTTGAGCGGGGGCACCCGCGGCACTGGGGTCCCCGTGGCAGGAAAGGACTGGGGCTGGCCCCGAAACGCCGGGCGGTGCTGGCAGTTCTCCATCATGCGTGGCCTTTTCTCAGGAGCCGTCACAGCTTCTTCGCGGCTCTCTGACTTCCTCTTCTGGGCTTCAACGCTGACTTCCATTTCTTCGCTTACAGGGGGCTTCTTTTCCGGTGGTTCTGGAGCAGTCACCGGGCTTTTCACCTCTGCGACTACCTCACCTGCCTCGGGGCTCTTTGGTTTGCTGGGGTCCAAAGCTGAGGCACTGACAGTCTCTGTGGCCAGCGCTCCCTTCGGCGCAGGCTGCTTCCTCGCTTCTTCGGGCTTTTGGGTGACGGCAGCTTGGGGTTTCCCCGGACTGGATTCTCCCGGGACTCTCTCTCTGGCGGGCAGAGAGCGGTCACTGGGTCTCACCGTACCCGGGGAAACCGAGGCCTCCGCGGGTCTGGCTGCTTTGGGCTGCGTGTCCTCTCTCCTCTCCTCTCCCCCTCTTTTCATCGCTGGTGCTTCCACGGCCGCTTGTGCTTTAGGCTCCACGGGAGAGGGCACCTCCTCTTTGAGTGGTGCCAGGGAGGCTGCCGCGCATTTTGGCTGCTCGGCTGCTGCGTTTTCAGGCTCTGTCTCGGCAGGGCTGGTGTTTGCTGTCAGTCTCTTGGACTCTTCGGGACTCAGTCCAGAACTGTCAATAAAACCAGAATTTTTATTTGGTAAAACACCCTTGCGAAAAGCCTACAATCCTTACGAAAACAGCGAGGATTCTCTACGTACCACACCCTAAAGAAATGTGTCTCTCACCACGATCTTTGAAAACCTTCCGTACTGGTAGAACTTCCACATGAAACAAAAATTACTAGCAAAGTTTAAACCAACTAACTGAGACACAGGGAACACAGGTTCGATCTGGTCCTCTACCCAGATACACATTTTCCAGGCTGCAAACCCCATGAATTTGGCCACCAGCAAATATTCCCTTTATTAGCCACCGCAGACATATCTGCAGCACACGAGCCACCCCGCACAGCTCCCATCTGACATAAGCTCATACGGTGACATTTGTGGAAAAGAGAGAGCATCCCATCGCTTTCTCCAGAGGGACACGGCCAGTGGCAGAGCCACCGACACACCCTCAGCTTAGAACCAACACTGCTGCCTCTCTGCACCAGCCAAGAGCTGGGGCTACTTCCCTGGATTATTCACCCATCCTTATTTGTGAAAGAAATGAGTAAGATGGGACTGTAATTCCCAGAGCGACGTCTGGTTTAGGATTAACTTCATCCATCCCTCCTAATGAAATATCAAATCCGTTTTTTCAGCCCAAACATGAACCCCTAAGATCTGAGGAACCAGCCTGGACAGGAGGTGCAGGAGTAAAAAGACGGCTGAACGTCTTACCTCTGGCCATAGTAGCTCTCGAAAAAATGCTCCTTCCACAGCTCCACCTTCTTTTCCTTCTCTATTTCTTGCCGTATTCTTAGCTGCATTTCTGGTGTAAACTCACCTGCAAAAGGCAATAAAGGTTATCTTCCGAAAAAGCTGTGGATAAGATGAATCAGGGCAACCACAGGAGCCTTCCCGCCCGCAGGCGTGGGTGCCATCCCACAGAAGTCCCCTCCACAGCCTGTGACACGGCAGCCCTGCCCGTGGGGCTTCGGCCTCTCTCCTGAGCTGCACCGTGTTTCACAGAACCACGGAACGGTTTGGGTGGGAAGGGACTTTAACGACCAGCCAGTCCCACCCCCTGCCAAGGCAGGTTCATACAGGATTGGGTAAATTTCCTATGGAAAAGCCTCTTAAGAGTCAATCACCTGGGCATGAGTAAATGATAATCCCTTCTTCTTAAAGAGTCACGGCCGGTGCTATAGTCTTTGTAAAACCTCTGGTGAGAGGCTGTACGGTTGAGTTCTGTAGAGGACACGGTCCCTGCCCACAATGAGTGAGTCACTTCTGATGATGTGATTTGACCAAATCACGGAATTAAGCACCTCGAAGTTCAAGATGCCACTGAACGTGGAAGGTGCGGGAGTCCTGTGGATTAGTAAATGGCTGTTCTGATGTTACATAAACATTCCAGCTGTGAGGCCTGGCCGTGCCAGCTGTGGTTTGACGACTTCGCTGATGATACAGCACATTACTCCGGGAATATAATTTACCTTCTCTACTGATCTTCGCTACCACAGCTGGAGTATAGCACAGCTCTGCTGTCATCGCAACAACATTTTAAACGCATTTTTCCTTCTTTTCTCGTCTCTTCCAGAGACTTGCTCATTTTTCCACATGTGAAGTTCAAAAGAGAACTCCTTCCTGCAGCCCCCTCTGTGACCTCGGGATGAGATAGTTCTTGCTCTCGGGGGCCGCACTGACTACAGCTGTCCTCACCGAGCACGTCACTCCAAC
Organism: Limosa lapponica baueri; assembly: GCA_002844005.1. Classification (NCBI taxonomy): domain Eukaryota; kingdom Metazoa; phylum Chordata; class Aves; order Charadriiformes; family Scolopacidae; genus Limosa; species Limosa lapponica. Next base: position 6,112 of record KZ512020.1, read on the forward strand.
TCCTTCATAAAAAATCCTTTACACATTCCCCAAAACACTCCCTCGCTGGAAACCTTCTAGCCTTGTACTTCATTGTCTGGGGAAGTTTTACCTTCTGACAACCGCTCCTTCCAGCCCTGGGCAGCAGAAGTGAAGAACTCGTTGTTGAGCGCGGAGCCGCTCAGCTTCATCAAACCATCCGCCCCGACCTGGAACACACCACAAAGGGGACAGGATCAACCAGCGGGGAAGGCCAACACCACATGGTGTCACACAGCATCCGAAAGCAGAGCAAGAGTCCCAACATGGCCACAAATCTCTCTGGAAGCTGCCTTTAGCTCGCTCAGAAGAAAATAAAGAGCATTCTTAAGGCTGCGCGGAGCCAAGTCTGGGATCCAGGAGGCTGGGGCAAGTTTTCCTCATCCCTGTTTCAGCCCAGCCCTCTCTGGTCCCGCTGCTGCACAAACATGCGCGGGCAGCAGATGGTACAGGTGCCAGGGAGAGCACAAGGGAACGGAGCAGCCTCGGAAAAGCTTCTTCAGATGCCCCTTCCCTGCAAAACGAACGCACAACATCGCCTGGGCTACCTGAGCTTAAAAATGTGCATGAAGAAAAAGCAAGGACGTAAATGGTATCGCATAAAAGTAACTTTGACATGTGTATAACCATAACCATCCATGATCCAGGAAAAACAGGGACAAATGAAGCTCAAAACCCATTCCATCTTCAAAACAGGGCTGAGCAAACAGGGCGGCCGTGCTACAGAGTAGGACAGAAGTGAGAAAGCGCGAGGCTGAGACTGGAACATAACACAGTGGGAAATTATAAGCGGGGTAATAAAACACATGTGAGGTTTGCTTTTGCTCTTTGTCCCCCAGAAGTAAATGTGGAATTTCACTGCCAGAAACACAAAAATTCACGTATCATTCAGTAAGTCACAAAACCTTGCAGTGGGTAAAACTGGTGTGTTTCCATTTCTTGCATAAATAATAAATGAGAACAAAGAAGCAGAATCCAACTGCCAGGCACGTGTGATTACAGCGGGAGATCTGCGCAGCCAGCGCTCACCGGGGCAGGATTTATGGAGAGAAACACTGCTTTTCCTGAGGCAGCATTCGTCACGCAGGCAATTACAGCGATGGAGGTGACCCCACAGAAGGGTTTTTAGGTTAGATTTAGTTAGAAATTTTTAAGCTGTAAGTTAGGAGCAGCAATTATAGGGATTTACAACAGCAGAGATTTATTTTCTAGGCTAAATCTCTATCGATGGACTAGAGGGAGCAGAATTCAGAGGGAGCGAGCTTCCTCCCTCGCGCGGGAGGACAGACAGGTACCGTGGGGCTGCCTCAAAGTGCCCCCTTCTGCAGAAGCACCAGCTGTAACAGCTCAGCCCGAGTCACTGCCAAGTGAAACACAACAGACTTGTGACCCTTCACACCGGACATATCCAACGCCTTCACCTCTTCTCCTGTTTCCTCCCAAAAGCCTGATGTTTTTTAAAGCACGGCTCACCACGCGACGTGGTGGGCTGCTCTAGGAGATTCACCACAGTGAAATGGAAAATTTGTCCTCTCTGGAGCCAAGCAATATTATTTAGTTAGTCAAAATTTGTCCTCAGTCAAATTCTAATTCAATTTAAGACAATTAAACTTAAAAGTCAGGACAGAAATGTCTTGCCATCTGCTGCAGGGTTCTTGCCAGCGAACTCCAGCTGCAAACTCCATCACCATATTTTGACACATACCTAATTATTACAAAGGCCACAGGACTTATAAAGCAATTCCTTCAAATATTTATTGGATCAGCCTCGGACTAACAAGTCCCCGGTGAATGCTGATCGAGGATTAGAATTTATGAGACGACATAAAATGTTCGAGCTTGCCCTAACTCCAAACGTGCCCTCTCTGTTCAGCACAGCATCCTCCGCAGCGCAGACCCCAGTGCGGTGCCAGACCCGTACGTGTCATTAACACTCTGGGAGGACCAGAAGAGCAGCCCAGCCATGAAGATGGATCTAACTCCATGGATGTCTGTGCTCTACGTGTCTGCATCTAAGCCGGTGTCCCTTCACAGCCTGTAGTGACTGAGTCAGCCCAGAGTACGGAGGTGGGGACTCGGTTCACCTCGTCCTGCAGCAGACACCTGCACTTGGTCACAGGCTCTTGATGGTCCCAACTGAATTTCCACTTTCTATAGAAGGAGCCCGGTTGAGACGCAGACTCCTGGGAGGTGACTGCGGAGGGTAAACATGGGCATCTAGTACTGATCTGAACACCACACAGGGAAGTGTCTTCAAGGGACATGCAGATCTGAGACAGGACGTACACAAGATCTCCATCTGGAGTGGCAGCTTGAAGCCAGCTTTGGTATCTGAAGAACATTTGAAACGGCTCTGGGCACATTTGTGATGGCTCTATAGCTGAAGTGGAAGCACAGCCCAGAACCCCACTTGGCTCTGAAGCTCCCTGCCAGTCAGGGTGGGAACGCTGCAGACAGACATAACGTATGAATGCGGCAAAAGGAAGGAAGCTTCCTTGTTCTATCTACAACTTCTCTGGTATTGAGCATATACAGACTGAACCTCACTTCCTCAAACCGTTGGCTTTTCCTCCTTTTACATGCAAGTGCAGCATTTGTTCTTTTCTCCTCTTTGTATCACCCCTGCCTTCCACGAGCTGCTGAAGAAAACGGTGAGGTTCCTTCAGGCAGTTCTTTTCTGTACCCTTAGGATGGAATTCAGCAGATCCAGGTGAGTTGAAAATAACTGTCTTCTCAAAAGAAGGCTGAGCTCTTGTCACTCAGGTTAATTGTTCCAGTTATCACCAACTCCAGCAAAGAGCTCAGCGAAAACCTTCACTGTTTCTTCTGGGCCACTCCCAGAGCAGACAGACCCAATTCATAGAATCATAGAACGGTTTGGGTTGGAGGGGACCTTAAAGATCATCTAGTTCCTCCCCACTGAGAACTCTTCTGCTTTTTCACACCCCTCTCTTCACTCAGAGAGGTCTCAGACAGACAATCCACAAAAATAAACCACCTTCAAGGCTGACCCGCGCTGCTTTGTACCTTCCATCTGGTGTGTGTGTCAGGGCAGGACACGAGCTCTTTGGCACAGGTCGGGTCTACTCCCCAACTTGGACAGTGTGAATATGCGACAGAAAACTCAGTTTTCACTTTACCAAGTTCAGAACCCGACAGCGGTGACACCAGGTGATGAGAAACGAGAGAGGTGGAACTAAGCAGCCGCGTGTGTTAGGGTATCCCGGGGAAGGCGCCAGGCTAAGGGGCTGCAGGGTTAATCCTGTACTGAAGCGTCTGGGAGAGGGCAGGAGAGAGGGGGACGCTGACACCGCTACGTTCCCATCACTCCTGGCCCTCTCCAAGCCCAACGTAACAGAAACGCTGCTCTCGCTGTGGCTGGGAATATGGAGTTGATTAAACAGAATTAAGCCACTGGTTTATGCAACCTCAGTTCTTTTTTTCTGGCAGCAACAAATACCCAAACGAATCGCTGAAGGATCTTCCAATTTTTTTTAACACCGTGCACAGCAGAAGAAGTCTATCCCATCAGACATAACCAGCATTTGGATGCTCCCTGCGACGCCCAAGAGCCTGTCTTCTCTCCACGTACCTGCCTGTCCACCTCGGGCAGCAGCAGCAGCAGGCGCTGCTGGCACTCCGTGGGCAGGACGGAGAAGGTGTGCTTGTTGATCAGAGCCCGCAGGTTGGTGTTCACCAGGATGGAGTCCGGAGTTTCCACATCGATTTCAGCGCACTTCGTTCTCTTCAGCTGCCCTGCAAGGAACCACAAAGCCGTAAGTAACGTCTCACCTGAGAGAGGATTAAAGGCTCCTTTGGAGTTCAGTGTGCCTGAGATTTTCAAAATGCCCCTTATTAATCGGTTTCATACCTTGCCTTGAAATACACATTCTACCTTTACACGTACAGTTAAAAAAACCATGTAGAGGTGCTTTCCAGCACAGGAAATTTCCACACCTAATACACTGTAGCCTGTGTCAGTTCACCTGACTTCTGCAGCAATCCTAGCTACCAGGGACTGGCAAGGAGTCTTTCTCAGGAGGGTTTCTAAACCGCTTTTGGCCACATCAATTTTCTATTTTAAGCCTCTAGTTAAGGTCAGTTTGTTCCTTGGGATTTCTTCTTGGACTTTCCTACTTTGCTCTCAGCAAAAGCAGTTCAGAAAAAAATCACCAGCTCGTTGTGCGTGTGTAGAAACCACACCGCCAGAGAAAGCAGTGAAACCGAGGAACCATCCTCTTTCCTTTTCTGAGTTTGCAAGCCAGCGAGCCCGGCATCACCCCGTATGCTACAGCTTCATGTGTGCTGCAAATTCAGAGAAGAAAAATGAAAAAGAAATGAAAAAGCAGAAAAAGCATTTTATTGTGTACTCCGTTTTTTGGATCCATCACTGCCTATTACTGGCAAAACATGGTGTGTCTTGAAGCTTCGGCTAAAAGTGCATTATTAGTGAAATGGGCAATACTAAGACAGAGCCTGACTCCCCCTGACTTCGGGGATGACAGCGTTATTTCTAAGGTAACAGCACCTTACAACATAAACACCACCGAGGCTTGTTCCATTAGGGGGAGTTTACTCTATCAGCAGTCATTCAGAAAACGGCTCTGCAGGTTTATAATCTACTGCAGTTGCAGAACTTCCTAATTACAGGGGACAAATGAAACATGCCCTGGAAAGTGCCTATTTTCACCAGTGCTAAAGGCAACGTAGGATGATTAGCACAGACAGGGTCCTCAGAATACCCCTAAGCTCACCAAGGTCAATCCCATCGCTGGTATATGTAAGAGAAACCACAAAAGGTCAGGAGGGCTGAGACCCAACTTCACTGAATGGGAGGAAGCCAAATCCAGTGGGGTCTGATGTATAAAGATCTGGGAAGGCATTTCTTTTTTCTTTTTAATGTTACCAAAGTGTCTTTAAGTACATTAAAAAGCCTGCTAAATAATGCAAGTCCTTTTTTGCTTCTCAAACAGCAAGCTGCAAATTCACAGGGAGAAACCCCTGAGGATGAGAAGTGAGAAGAGGCGTATTTGCATATGTAAGGTTTGAATTATGTATCCCAGTTCACAGAGCACACTAGCAGCCCCTTCCAGAGCTCTCCAGAAGTCACTTTGCAATGGAATAATTATGCATTTTACTCAATTTTGCTATTTAGGCTTTTGTTCTGTCATCAGAGCAACCAGATCTCTGTAAGCAGAACAATAAATCTCTTACTTGCATGGAGCCTGTCAGATCTCTGGAACGGCTTCTTCCCCAGCCCTGGCAAGGAGTTCTCGAGCTTGACGGAGGGAGAGGAACTGGAGGTGGAGTTCTGCGGGCTGCCCGACTGTCCATCCGACTGCTTGCCTTCCCAAGCTGCATGGGAAATGGAAACGTTTCAACACTGGGATGTACAAAGAAATATTACACGAGACATCTGTTTGGACTGAAATAAAGATTCTTTAACGTGCACGCCCTCATCCCAGCAGCTCTGGGACAAGCTCTTCTAGGATCCTCATATTCCTTTTTCCTTGTAGCACTCAGTTCCCAAGGGGCCAACAGCAGAAGACCCCTTTGTCTTCTTATCACAAAATAAAGGGGTGACAGTCGTTTCGTTTATGGCTTGACTCTATTTCCCAGTTAGTCCCATCTTATTTCCCATCTATATCCAAACCCAGCAATGATCTCATTAAAACTTCTTCTCAGAGGCAGCTTTAGTTTCTGTTAGAGTTCACTGTTAGGAAAAACCTCTTCATACTTCATGTGTACTTTCTAAATTTTAACCTACTCTTGTAGCTTTTGCTCTTTTAGACCACCCTCAGTAATTCCTCCTCCTCTTTCAAATACTCAAGAGGTATTTTCATGTCCTCCTCCAAAGCCACTACTTAGCCAAACTGTGATTTCTTCTTACAAATCACTGCCACCCACATTCCCTTTTGTACAGCAGTATTTCTTCTGCCGGTGGGAAGAGCTTCTTCTCTAGATTCTCCCTGTCTTCCTTCCCCTCCTCGTCTTCAGGGAGAGGAATTGAGAACACGAGCTGGTCTCCCCTCTGCTCTCTCTAGGTTTGTGTGCAGTAACAGGTACTCACTCCAGCACGGAAAGGTTCCATTCCTCGAAAGAGAAACTCCACCATACAGGAGATGAACTCACAAACTGAACACATGCTGGCTCTGATTAACGACTGGCACTAATCAGTTCCTTTCCTGAGTCTGTGCCAGATTTGTTCCCCATCTGCCTCTCTCACTCTCCTCTCTGCCCGGTTCCTTTCCCGTTCCTTCTTTTCCTTATGCTAGCTGTGCCAGCTCCGACTAAATACATCCCTGAAATTGTGGAATAGTGTGTTGGTTTTTATCAGAATATTGTTCTCTATCCACTTCTTTGTTTAATTTACATCTCCATCTCAATATAGCCCGCTGTCCGGGCTGTGAGCTATTTCTGTGTACCACCACGTGGACAGGAGGGGAAAAAGGACTCCACGGATGCTGATGAAAAACATACAAACCCGCTGACATTGCAGGAACATTCAACAGCTTCTACAGTGATCAATCTACAGTCTAACTGGGGGCTGCATAAACACACACTGCTCCTACCCCACATCAGTCGAGTAAGGCCAGGGCAAAAGCCGAGGAGTATGGTTTTCCTGAGACCACACGTGAAATGAATGTGATCCTTAACTTCCTTCTGTCCCTCACCACCTTTAAGGCAGGAAAGCCGACATGACTGGATGCTGGTGTGGATAGGACAGATGGGCGAGGGAGACAAGTTAAGAAGTCGTCTCTACCCATACAAGCCTGTGGAACAGCATGAGTAGGACCCAAGGGTCGTGGGGGAGCCCACCAGTGTCCTTGCAAGGCCTCTCTCGACCATCTCTGAAAAGGAATGAAGGTGGCAGGAGATTCCCCACAACTAAGAGAAGCAAACGTTGCCCTCACTTTCAAAAAGGGCCAAAAAGACAACCTGAGGAAATATGGACTGGTTAAGCCTCACTTTTCTCCCTGGGAAAATCATGGAGTGACCCCTCTTGGAGCACGTTTCTGATCACACGAAGGAGATGATGATGACTGGAGGCAGTCAGCATGGACTGACCACGGGTACATCATGCCTGAGCAGTCTGATTGCTTTCTGTGATCAAACTACTGGCAGCCACCACCCTGCTCCTACTGGGAGGCCAGCAGGAAGACGGAGCCAGGCTTGTCCCAGTGGGGCATGGCAGGAGGACGAGAAAAACCAGTCAAGAATCAGCCAGGATACAAGGAAGAGTTTCATCCCCATGAGGCCAGTCTGCAGCGGAGTGGGGACCCAGAGAGGTTGTGCCATCTCCAGCCTGGGAGACTTCCGAGACCCAACTGCCCAGAGCCCTGAGCAACCTGGTGGAGCCAAACTGACCCTGCTCTGAGCTGGAGGGTGGACTGGAGACCTCCCGAGGTCCCAACCAGCATGAGCAGTCCTAGGAGGCTAACATTTTCAGAATAGCACTGGAAAGGCTGGGTACACGCAGAATGTACGATACCTTGCAACCGTAATGCAGCAGCAAAACATGGGGAAGTCAGAGAGAAAAAAAACAACCAATAACAAAAATTAAATAGAAGAAAATAGTTGGAAGAAAATAGTTCACCCATGATTAAAGTGAATGTGGCAACAGTTTGGGAAATGTGAAACCAAACTAAGGAGAAAAATCGATAGGCTGTGACCTGCTGCCCCAGAGGCCCCAGAGCCTGGGGAGGGCCAGAGAGCAGGCCCCAGCACCCGCCCCGGCCGTGCCCGGCCACAGCAAGGGCCTCGTTAGAATCCCAAAAAACAGAGACACCAAACAACCCTTTAAGTACTCTAAGTAACGTGAGTTTGGGTTACTGACTCCATTAGTCTATTTTAATAATTACCCTACGTTAGCTAACGATCTGACGAAGTATCCTACCTGTCTGAGTCCCTCTTAGGTCTCCCTGTTCCTACTTCCCTAAGTGAGGGCGGACTCCTCCTGGGGCAGGAGCTCAGGAGATGGGGTCTTCCAGCAACGATAGCTGCCTGCCGTGCTAACGAACCATTAACCCTAGTTAGCAGAGAAAGTGCAAAAGGCTTTTAAACTATCATTTTATGCTAAAGACTTCGTCCCCCTGGCACTGCCTTTCCTTAACACCGTCAAGGGAAACGTGCAGTTTTCTGCTGGCTGAATTTTGGCTCCCTCCTCAGCCCACACCCGCCTGGGTGTAACAGGCACAGGCACAGCGCAGGACTGAACGTCAAACAAGCAAGACAATGCCTTGTGCTCTGGGCAGTCCTGCTTTAGCAGGGGAGTTGGACTAGATGATCTCTAGAGGTCCCTTCCAACTCTGACAATTCCGTGATTCCATGAGCCTTTTCCCCCTTAAACTTTTTGAAAGGGTCTGAACTACAAAGCCACCTGGGAACAACAGGCAGCCTCACCAACTGTTAAATCCTTACTCTGCTCTGAAAGGATGCCTGAGGTACAGCTGATAAACACGCCTCTTCCTTTCACTGGGATATACGGCGCACAGCCGCCACCTTCCTACGTCTGAGCAGATGTTACAAGCAACATTCCAGCAGTGTGACCAACAAGCCAGGACAGATTGGGCTAGTTTTGGTTTGGATTTGTTTAGAGCTATTTGGAAAGGGAGAATAAACAAACGCGCTAAAACACCGAAAGAATTTTATACTAAAGAAAATCAGCACCAGATGAGGAAACATCTCCAATTATGTGAGCGGCGGCAGGGAGAAGAAATCAAACAACCTGCACTCTGTGTCCACGGTGGACGGGAAATCTTGGGCTTAAACCCAAAGAAGCAAGAAAAGATTCTGATTAGAGGCTAGGAAAAACATTTTAAGGATCGAGTTCACAAAGCAGGAAGGGCAAGACTTGCTGGGAGTTTGCCTCAATGGCATCTCTGAGAGCAGACTGGAGAAAACACCCGTCAGGAACGTATCTCAGCTCCTGCCCCGAGGGAAGGACATGGACTAGATGAGCTCTGGAGGCTGCTCCTGGGCCCAGCTTCTGGTGGCTCTATGAGATCTCTTAACCTGACCAGTGAATTTCAGCTAAACATTCAGGTGATTACACCACGAATAGCCAAGAGCAAAATGTCTTCCATGCCAATACTGTCTTATTGCTGCTGTCTAATCCTCTCTGGCTACTTCTTCACCCGTGAAGAGAATGGTGACATCAGGCATTCCCCTGGCCCAAAGAACAACTGGTCGTGTTCACCTCCTGTACCAATGGTATCAGGCTTTACCAAAAAGTCATTTTAAAGACTGAAAATAGCTTGGGATTCGGGGTTGGAAATTTAATTCTGTTGTGATCTGGTTGCTTTCACTCCCTTTTTACGGACTGCCAGTCTCAGCCACTCCGTCTGGGAGGGAACACCTGACAGAAGACTTTTAGAGTGAGTTTTCTTGCTGGACCTTCCTCATTTCCATGATCATCATCTGAGATGAATTGGGACCAGTCAAGAAACAGGGGAATTATTAAGGGGGAGGGAATTTCCATCTCATAGAAGTGCCTGAGTTTGACAGACAGCACAACATTTTACCCATGGGATTAGTGTAACAGATGGGGTGTAAGGGTTGGGACCTCAGAAGCACACACAGGTTAAGCAGGGGCTGTGCAGGTGTTGCAGAAGTCAGTGAAGCAGGATTGGAATCAGCAGGACTGTGAACAGAGGAGGAGATCGTTGCTTTTTGGAAGAGATCTCAGTCTCAAAAAGCCAGCCCTCTTTTCCTCTTGTACCCAATGCTGCTCATCCTGCTCCTGCCTCCGCCTGCTCCGTACCACATATACTCACCCTGTGCACCTAAATTCTGCACTTCTTGCAGCTACAAGACAACCACTCGAGTCGCGCTCCCAGAACCAGGAGCTTGCAACGGGAATCACTTACACTGAAAGGAATTTTGAGAAAACTAGCTAGAAGTAGCTACCAGGAATTTCTGCTAACTAGTGAAATGCTGCTGCTGGTAAGGGGGTAACGCGCTGCTGAACGAGCAAGGGAAGAGCAGTGATCTCACGAATTTCTACTGCAGCGTAAATGCTGGAAACCACTTGGGGATCTTTCAGATCAGCAGGTTCTTTGGAACAAGACATGAAAGCCACGCTACAGAATGAGAAGCCACTTTGGAAATGAATACTAAGAGAAACACCACCTTAATTTGTTTAGCCATGAGACGTACCTGACCACAGCTACAGGCAGCTGCAGGGAAGACATTTATCACAGAAAGCAGCTTTTTACCCAGACAATGGCACCAAAAGATCTGTTCAAGATCTGTTCTTAACCCAATGCATTCCGACTAAAATCAAAGCCAGGAAAACAGAAGATAGACCATTTCAGCAACAAAAACAACGCTGTATGAAAAGAGCACTTTCTTCTCTCATCCCCTAAGAAGAAAAGGCAAGTTCGAGAGACAAAACAGTGAAAGAAGAGGCAGGAGTGTCACTGCCACGTACCGGATTTGGCCGGGGTGGAGTCCCCGGCTGCCTTGACAGCCTTGAGAAGGACGTGCTGGTTAGAGGAGACAGGCATGCCTGCTCTGCATTGCTGCTGCTGCTGCTTCTGCTGCTGCTGCTTCAAGGCCTGGGGAAGAGGGCAGAAGAACGTGAGCAAAGGGAAACTCAAAATATTCTTAGAAATTATTAGCAAACAAACTGCTTGTTTTACAGCGACTGATATTGGGATTCTGACTCGTAACTACGTCAAGAGTTCAAAACAACTTCTGAAGCACGTTCAGTTCACAGGGGACACCGACACTGTCTATTTAAATACATTACTACAGGTTGACAGATTTCCCACCGTTGCATCTAAAGCAAAAAGTGTTTGCAGAATATCTTAAGTTGTGTCTTTTCATGAAAAAAAAAATATTTCTAGAGAATGCGGAGAAAGGATTCCAAATCCAGAGTTGGTTCATGAAGTAATTATGTAAATAACTTCAAAGAATCATAATATAATTAATTTCCATCTCCTGGAGAAGCAAGTAGCAACCTACTAAGCCTTCAACAGAGATGCTACTCATTAGGAAGGACTTTTTTAATTAGAAGAGTAACAACAATTAAAACACTGAAGGGAAGAAAATAAAATCCTTTGTTTCAGAGCAGACGGTTAAAGCAGCCCTGACACAGCCTGAAAGGCACAAATGACTGAGACAAGAAGTAAGAAGGCATTTGGTTCAGCTGCAGCATTTCCCAAGCCAGAGTGTCTCTTTTCAAAAAATGAAATCCAAACCCAAATAAACTTAACAGCAGAGTAAGTTATGACGGATCAAGTGTATAGTGGAATTTCAGGATAGGAAGTAATGGGAAATATTGTGCTGCATATATAGAAATGAGTGAGTCTGTGGTCATCGCTAGCTGAAACAGCAATAACAGGAACAATAGGTAGAACTGGGAGAGAGAATCAAACGGTGCAGAAACCTGCAGAATCTGCCACGAGAGGAAAACAGCAGACAGACAGACAGACAGACAGACTTCCAGTTTGTAAAGACCCAAATGAGGGAGACTGACCACAAAAGGATACAGATAGCGAACAGACATGTTAGCTTCCTATTTTCCAATTTATTAAATAGTTCTTAATTAGCCACTTCTACCACAGGTTAAAGGAACCACTCAGCCAAACTGAAACACAGCAAAATCGAAAATCAGTAAGAGGAAGCGCCCTCTGCAACGCACAATTAACCTCCTGTTATTGAGGTCAAAAGCTTTTAAAAAACCCAGAAAGACAAAAGAGAGACCTAGAATTCACACGAGGAACAAACGCCCATATAAATGTTCAACAAAGCTTTCACAAATTCTTCTTTGGTGTGAAGATGAACCGCAGGCAACCGTGAATGTCAGGGAAGTATTAGACTATGAGGACCTCTCGTGTGTTCAGGGGGTGTCTGAATCCCATACTTTGATTACGCAAATCACTTCAGATATTTAACGGTTTGTTTGATATTTTCACCTATTCTGTATGCCATTTAATTGCTGCATTTTTCTCAGCTTAGGTAAAAGAATTCTGCATTTGGTGATTGTGTCACCTCAGCCCTCAGTCATGCAGTGCCTGAGGTGCCCACACCAGTGGTGGCTGAGGCACCTGTGGGAAGAGGAGGGAACAATTATTCATTAGATACCTCTTCGTAAATTCTGTGTCAGCTTCACACTTAGTTCTGTTATAAATATTTGGGAGCTTCTTTATTATGTCTAATTTATATTGAGTCCTGTCATAATCAGAGAGTAATTCTGGTGGGACAGGAGAGCAGGAGGTCTCCACTCCAACCTCCAGCTCAGGGCAGGGTCAGTTTGGCTCCACCTGGCTGGTCAAGGCTTGGAAACCTCCCAGGCTGGAGATGGCACAACCTCTCTGGGCCCCACCGCTGGACTGTCCTGCTGGGGATAAAGCTTCTCCTCATCTCCCGTTTTCCTCACGCCATCCAACTTGTGCCCACTGTTTCTCCTCCTCTCACTTCCCTCACCATATTGTGATGAGTCTGGCTCTGTCTTCTCAATAACCTCCCTGCGAGTCCTGGGAAAGGTCCAGCTTCCTCCCAGCGCCCTATAACAGGTGTTCATCTGCCTGGGACAAGCCTCCGTAGTCCCTGGACTAGCACCTCCTCTGCAGCTCCATTCATAAACCCTTACAGGTTTTCACGTTACTAAGGAGTAAATCTAACCCTGATAAAGCATTTCCTTTCTAAGGATCGTGGAAAACTAACAATGCCGCTGGGGAAACACCTGCACAGAACACACTCGGGGGACTAATTCGTCTTGCATTTTTCATTAGGAGGAACAAATGATTTGAAGTACAAACCCTCACCCATTCCACCCTGCCTGCACACAATTAACACCGTCTGCACAACAGTATTCCCTGGGCATGGAAAATAATCCGTCCTCTTTCTCTCCTAACACCCA
>KZ512033.1:3225-16106 GCA_002844005.1 Limosa lapponica baueri
CACCCGCTGTCAGCCCGCGCAGCACCCACACCCTGCTCCTTCTGTAGGAACACCCAGCACCAACCACTCTAATTATTGATTGGGAATTAAACCTGCTCTGAACTGGGGAGACAGCGATGCAGCACAGTAATCCAGCATTCCGCTTGTTCCCCCGCCACTTCTGAGCGCAGTGCTGGAAGTTCTCCTGACAAGCTTACACATGCAATTAAGTGGATTACATGGAACATGTTTAAATAGCCTAGGAACCTCTGAGGCCACGGCAGCTTTGTAAAGCAGTGCTGCATCACTCATTCACTTCCCCGCTCGCAAGCGGAGCTTGTGAAATTAATAGCAACAGCACAGCATAACACGCTTCAAGGAAGTGAGACTCTTTACATGGGTGGCTGTCACCTGCTTTTCAACAAATTTCAAACAGTGTTGCCTACAGCATCCTGTTGTATTAGATAAAATGCATCCTGACACCTTTCTTACTGTATTACGCTCGACTGCTAAAATATTGAGATGTAAAACTCCCTCTTAATCTTTTAAAAAAAGAAAACAGTGTCCAGTAGTTGCCAGAGGTTAGATGTTGTTGGGTGGCAGCAGACCCTGTCTGCACAGGCCCACTCGTGCCAAAGGTTGCCAATTGCAACCACTTCTAAAAAGCCCTTCTCAGGTGCCTTGAGAAGTAACACGGTTATTTCTGAGGAGCGAGGGAGTTGCTGCCGCTACCGGCTATTTCAAAGGCAGATCTCTGGTGACTGCACACCAACACGGCTCCATGTCAGCTGTGCTGGCATCAGTCACCCAGCCTTTCTTGGCCAGTGACAGCTTCTGCACTCCCAGCCCAACACACTCAAGTTCTAATGGTCAAATTAAGTCAAAAGCGCTTTCCCCTGCTCTAATGAATGCACCCTCAGCTGACCACTGCTCATCTAGTTCCAATACCCTCAGCAGAACTACCACCAGGAGTTTCACGGGGGGAGGATGGAGCCAACCCCAGGTAGCGGTAAGAACTTGCCAACAGCAAAATCATCTCATTCCTCTAGATCCACAACCTGAATAAAACAAGCGTTAGAGAAATGCTATTTATCTTTTAGAGAGTTCTGAAGAGAGCAGAAGCAAGCAATTTCCAATGACTTTCCACAAAGCATTACTGAAGCACAGTGCAGGTAGACCTGTCAAAAATTGCCCTCACCACTACACTTACCATATGTTTATGAAGACAGAAGTTATACATATTTTATCCTAGCGTGGGATCTGACACGACAGTGTCAAACAGAGCTCGCTAAGTTTGTCACTCAAGCAATCACATTCATATTTATACTTAGCCACTCCTGCTAATGCTATTTCCATTACAAATTACCTTCTCCTTTTGTATGCAAGATGCTTTTACTGTAATTATCCAAAGAGAAGACAGATAAGGAATACACAAAACTAAGAATTCATGCTTCAGCTTAGACACCCCAGGAATCAATTCTTCCACTGTGCAGTTTTCTCTGGGAAAATAGATGGGCTTCTCCCTCAAGTGCCTTGCGCTTTCCGTGTTTTCTACATCTGTATGAACCCCCATTTTGATCTTGTACCAATTTTCACAGGTGTGAAATCATTACATGAAGTGCAATGCAATAGAAAGCACCAGGCTCATGATATTTCTCTCTCATCAAGACCATCTGGACCATATTTTCAGCTGGTGTAAACTAGCATAACACCACTGACATCACTGGAAAGATGCCACATTTACACCAGGTAAGAACTTGGCCCCCTTTTCTCTTGCAGGACCCACTGCACTTGCTATCACTGCACAGTGACAATTGAGCACGCGAGACTTGATAGGATTGAGACTATTTTACAGACACCTTTCCCTTTAGGAAGGAAAACTGAGTATTCATTTTCTGAGGAAGCTTTGGGAAAGCTTAAGGCCCCTGGAGGGCAACAGCAGCACAAGTACAGCTGCCAAGCTCTGGCCCAGTTTGTGCAGGGACACCATCACCACAGACCCCCTCCGCTCTGCCGGGGCTGCCCCGGCCCGCTGCCATCTCTAGAGCGCTGCTCCAACGCGGGAATGGTGGCTCCAGGTGAGCCAAGCGCCACAAACCTGGCTGCAGTGGTTCTCCTCCTCCTCCTGACACAGGAACCTGTGTGCTATTCTTTATAAAGTGTTCCTGTGTCAAAATGAAACACCTAACAATTCTTTGCAGAGCTACAGGCAGGTCCCCGTGGCTCACACACACGCTTTTAAGCACACGTGCCAACCTAGTTGCAATCTGTAAAATTACCTACATGAGAAAAGATCATCTGAAAGAGGAGCCGAGAAACACCCTTCTCACTTGTGGTTTATTTTCACCTATTCTCTTGGCCTTTTTGATTGGTAAGAGTGAAAAAATACTGGTGAGAAATGGTTACCAATAAAGGTGAGTAAACAGCAAAAATTCAACCACGTGCTATCCTGTAATGTCCACACAAGTCAAATGCCAATACGTATTAATCCCACAAACACCCTCACTTCTCCGCAAGTCATCAGTGCTGATTATACTTACCACTGTTCCAAACTAACCCTCCTCCTCTATCAGTCCCTTTGATACTCACTCCAATACAGGCACTTAAGGCCAGTCCTGGCTGGTGCAGCCTCCTCGCCCCCCGGCCGTGGTCGCATCTGGACTTGTGGGCCTGTGTGAAGAGGGGCAGAGCTCACCAGCACAGGTACCCCCGTGCCCCGAGGCTCCTCCACAGCCTCTGTCCCTTCCACAAAAGCCGTTCCCTACTGGAGAACTCCCAGTAACCAGGCAGAAGACAAAAATCTTGAAGCTCGCTGGCATCTGGTCAAGCCCCCAGAAATGCCCTTTGACAGAAGAAACCCAACCTCTAGTGTGTGACACAAACGCGGGGAAGTTTCTATGTGCACTGTGAAGTGTGCCCCCAGCACCCCCGCAGAGAGGAGGACGGGTGCCCCGGACACGTCTTGGTCTTGCCGAGTGGCATTTGATGCGAAAGACACCTGATCTGCCACGGAAAGCAGCACTGAGCGGTCTGATCAGAAACGACATCTGAGCCAAATGAGCTAATTAGTTTACAGGATTTCCCCTTTCTCCCCCCAACAACAACAGAAGTCGATTTCTGCTTCCCCTCAGCTTAGGGCCTCACGATGGGGTGCCATCCCATTGTCTGAACTCCAGCCTGACACCCACAGAAAAGATTACATGCATGTGTTGGCAATTCCGTCAAAGCAGGCACATCTGCTGCTGATAAAGGCTGTCAGTCCTTTGTCAGGAGAAACACACTGTCCCCGATTTTAAAAGTAGTAATAATAAATTAAAAAAACCCAAACAAGCAGCTTCCACCCAGGCAGGAAACTAGCGCCAGAACACGGGGACAGGGCCTGAGGCTTGGGAACAAACACATTCATGAACAGTGTCCGGGGGCTCCCTCCAGTCCCCGACCGTGCACACTGGGGTCGGGACTGGCAGCTCCGACACAACCAAGGGTGTCGCAGTCACCGCTTCAAGTGCGCCCACCGCATCCAGCCCCCAGACCGCCTCTGAAGGCCTGGGGGACAGCGCAGGCCCAGCCCAACAGACCCCTCCCCACCCACAGGAGCTGCCACCGCACTCCTGCCCGGGTGCAGCAGGGTGGCCGGGGAGAAGCGGGACCGGTGGACAAGCAGCACCTGCCTTGCCCTCGCCGGCTCCAGCCGGGTTCCCGGGAGAGCAGCAGGCACGTGCCATTGCCCACCGCTTCGGCCAGCCCTCCAAACACCACGCACCGCGCTCACTGCGGTGGCTTCAAGTCTACAGGAAAACACAAATCTTGCGGTGCAGCAGTGACACCATCGGCAAAATAAAAGAAGTGCAGTGGCTACTATTTCAGAGAGATCTCGATATTCCTGCTCCCAAAACCCCAGTGGGACGGTTTCAGCGCAAGAATGGTGACCTGTGAGGCAGCAGCAAAGCGCTCTGGGCCTTGACGACTGAAGGGCACAACCATTGCCAGGTGACAGGGAGCAGCTCCAGGCACTTCCAGTCAGGGAAGCAACTCACACCAGTATTTGCCACAACCTACGCCATGCAGATACACCACTAATTTTAACCAAAGCTTGGAGACCGGACTGTAAATCACTCTTCGAGCACAATATCGAAGGCGCAGTTGGCTTAAAACTGATTTAGGAGAGGGTTATGCTGCAGTTGGACAGAAATACTCCTCAACCTGCTCTGTAATGCTGCAGGGGCCCAAAGCACAGCCCCAGCCCCAGCTCTTCCCAGCTCACCCAGCGAAGACCCAGTCCCTGTGAGAGGAGGCAGCAGTGGCACTTGAGCACCGCAACTTCACACCCTCACACCAGCTTGGGGAGAAGCCAGAGATGTCACAACCGCTAGAACAACCCAAAGTTCCACCCCTGACGGGGTCTAACATTTCGTCGTATCCCGTTCCAGGCCCTGTCAGTGCCCCGCTGGGTTTGCTCCCTCCAGCTGGCCCATGGGCACATCAGCTGGGCTGCCGGAAAGCCATGGGCAGGCTCCACAAAGACTCTCAAGGACTGATGCACCACGCTGGATTTGAAGGGCTGATATTCATTACAGTAACAGTTTTAACTAATTAGAACTGATTTATGCAATTTTAATACCCAATATTAAACCATTTAATATGTGATTTATATAAGTACAGGTTTTAATAGGTCTTAAAAGAGCTGTTAACCTGAATAGGACAAAAAGGAGTTATGCACCTGGTCCAGCAAAGAGCAGACGTGGGTCTGACCTGTTGATGCCATATTGAAACTTTTAAAAATTATGAGCAAAACAGCATGTGGAAATAGCTGGATCACAAAAGTAAAGCTACTTGAGGACACATATGAATATAAAAGCAAGTTCTCTTGCACTGCAAACCGCAAATACAGCCTATTAGAAGCTTCGTGTAGCCTTTTCAAAAAAGGCAATCAGCAGACTTTCTCACAGCCCCTCTCGCTATTTCAGATGTGGCAGAGAAGGTGAGCAGCGGGACAATCTCCTGCGTTTGGGCTCCCAGCACACGGGGCTCAGCTCCCGGCTGCACCATTGACACGTTCAGTAGTTTTGAATGGTTCTCTTCACATCCTGTGCCTCAGTCTGCTGCACAGAATGGCTATTGCGATATTTATATTCCCTATAAAACACTTGAGCAGCACTGATGAAAAGAGCGAGCAGCACTTGAGAAAACTGTATCTTGTGGAGAAACTATTGTACTACAGCATACCAAAAGTAGGGAAAAACAAGCCACAGAATTGTCCAGTTTTTACTCGGCTGGAGCGAGGGAACACACTGTTCCCCTGGTTTCAACATCACAGTCATTTTCCACAGGGCTCAACGGGAAGAGCTCCTGAAGTCACCCTGCTCACAGGTATTGTTCTCCCTGCCACACGCCTGTCGATAACACACCTGCCCGTGACAGCAGCGAGGGTTTGGTGACACTGGGGATCTCCTCCAGCCTCCTGCCTCTAAGCGGGGCACGGGCACTCTATTCCTGACACACACACTGGGCTGCTCTGAGCTAACGGTGGGATGCAGCATGAGGTCTATATGCTTCTCCCCACCTTCTCCAGCTCCATCACAGGGTCTGCAGGGAAGACCCAGCAGAGCTCTCTGCATTTGGAAGAGTTTTGTCTGCAGCCAACGGCTTGTCTGTGATTGGGCACGGTATGAAATACGTCCTCCTTTATCAGAGGGAGGGTGAATTTACACATGCAAAGTAATCACTGCAGGAGGGGCAATCCAATGAAAAGGTCACCTTTTTGCCTGCAGGAAGACAAATCTATATTAAAATTAGAGGTAGGAGGAAGGTTAGAGCTCCTCTGCCCTCCTGCCTCGGGGTGGTCGGGGCAGAGATTCAGGACAGCGTCACAAGCTGCCATCTGCCTGCTGCTCATCTGCTCTTGAGTTCATCTCCCTTCTGACCTCACCTCCCACAAGTGCCCATGCTGCAACGCCCTGATGGTTTTTCAGTTTTCAGACCAAGACTGAGACAGCCCAGTGAGATGGATGGTGACGAGACACATTCTGCAATGGCTTCATGGCCACACACTCCATTAGCACAAGCCCGAGGGCTGGAAGGTGGGAGAAGGCTCACACTGGATGCTTCCCAGTTAAACCACAGGTAAGGCTGAGGAGATTTTCTGTCTCATTATCCCCGAGAGGAAGTGGGGGAACCAGGCGCACAAAAGACAGAATGGATCCCAATGTACCCTTAATCTATAAATATTTAAGCAGTCCCTCCTCCCCCCTCTCCTCAACAACATATGCCAGTGTCTCCTTCAGCTCATAAAAGCCAATTCCCTCCTGCTGTTTCTGAGCACCAGAAGTCTCAGAGTGGTGATTAGTGGATTACGTGCATCACAGGGACTGACTCCAATCACTTTCCCCTCGCAAATTGCCCAACTTCAATGCAGCAGCACAGAGCAGAGTGGGCTCTGGCACCGGGGCCTGGGCCTCATTATGACCAGGAGACTTCAGGAGTTTGTTTACATGGCTGGAACATCATCCTCCTGGGCAGCTAATCAGCCTTTCCCCAGGGCTTCTGCTCTTTGAATGCTTAGGAGTAATCACCACCAGCTATCTACACCCAGAGTGGCATCTAAGCAATTTCACCAAGTCAAATGACAACAGCTTGAGGTAATATTAGCCCCCTTATATGAAGACAAGTGCTCTCCACACAAGGATGCTGGAGCTTAGCACCACTCAATAAATCAGAGCAACATCCTGGAAAGCTTGCCATTAGTTCTGAGCCATTAATTTTTGCTGGGTCTTTGACACAACTGTTTGAGAGCACTATAACCTGCTCTCTGAAAGTTAAATTATAAAGAGCAACTTCCCTGAAGGTGCTAGTCTACTAACCCATTTAAGTCCTTGGCTAAACACCTCAAATAAATCACTGGAGAGCTGCAAGACAGAAGGTTTCCTACTGTGCAATATGTGAGAATAAGCCATTCCCTCTCAAAACAAACCCCAGCTGGGAAACCTTTGGCCCTAAGCAATACCTTTACAAGATATTCCATATAGTACTGCACCAGCCAAGTGAAACGAGACATTTTACCATATGTAGTTCCAAGTAACAGCATCTTCCTCTAAATTCCTTCTCTCTAAGCTTTCTTCCCAATGATTAAATGCCAAAGAGATTAAAAAAAAAATACCGGAAATCAAGCAAGCCCAAAAATTTCCAGTCCTGTTCCCACCGCACATCTCAAGACACAGTAACTGTGTTCTTGGAGTGTCCCTCTCAGCCTGCATGTCTTAAAAGTTTACATCACAAAATAAATAAATAAATAAGGAGTTGTTTGTTTTGCTACCAACAGGAAAGAAAACTTAAACATCCATCATTTTTCCAAGTGACTGCAAGGTAGTTGTCAGGCATATGGAGGGGAGCCTGCCCACCCCTGAAGTTCATCAGAAGGAACCGGTTTACTCCCCCAAGTAAGTCCATACCCCTGCACTAATTAACCCCTGCCCAAGGCTGCCCAGACCTCTGCTTTGTTACTGCAAGAGTCATTGAAAAAGGGGACGGAAACAGTGTCAGGGAAAGGCATCGTGTCACTTCTGCCTCAAGTTCCCCTACAAACACGGCTGCTGGCCAAAGTGAAGCCATGGCCGTATCCTTATGGCCACGCAAGTCCCTGCCAGAGATACTTTGCAACTGGGGGTGTTGTTTTGGGGTTTGTTTCATGGTAGCCCCTCAACTCCTGTCCCACTCTATAGCAAAACAGTCCCCCATCACACAATGGGCTCAAAGCTCAAAGCCATTTAGCTGAAGGTCCGCCATGAGAGGCTGCAGCTGTGATGAGCAGCAGTCCCCTGTCACTCGGGGAGGACTCGGGCTGTACCAGCTCCGGGTGCGCAGGTCCGGACCCCTCTCCCCACCCCCCAGTGCCATCACACTGCTCAGGGGGTTCGGCGCTCTGCTTCTGGATGAGGCTGTAATGGGAAATCCTAATTAAAGGCACAGAAGGAAAAAGGCCTTCCAGACAATTAATAATCAACCTAGCGTTAGGTTAAAACCGCGTTTTAATTGGACTGTAATGAGGCAACAATGTATCTCTGATTCCATTCAAAACTGAAAAGCCTGCTTCAGGTAAATGAAACCAGTGTGTTCATAAAGACGGGTAGTTATCAACCCTGTTCCATATGGCACCATAAATTATAAAGAGCAGGTAATGAAGCAGTGCCAAAAAGTAAATACTTCACAATACCCGTTCCCTTACATGTCTCAGTGGGGGCGTAGTCTCACTGCGATGACCATCAAAGTACCCTAAAAGAACAAACAGCTCAGACCGCCCACCCTTTACTAAAATACGGAGAGAAGGATTTCTGGGTCTGGTTTCTCCTTCCCTAGAGAAGTCCTTGCAAGAATTTTACTGGCCCTGCATGAGAATAGAATAACTGACTTTCTGTCTGTGGGAAAGCTGTCCCACCCGGCCACGTCTCAACCCACCTATTTCTGCCCACGGGCTCGCTCTCTTGAGCATGGTTTCATGGTTTCCACCAAATTATACTCACACACTAACAGAGTGAAAATCATTTCTTGAACAATGAATATTGCAACCATCACCTTTACTGGGTCAAACATGTTTATATCCATTCCTCCATCTTTTCCAACAGAAAATGCATCTTACATATCACCTCTGTCTCTTCTTGCATATTCTGTGGCCTAAATGCTTTACCAGCATGTTTACTGCTACAGTCAGTTTTCCAACTGTAAATAAGACCTCTGATTTCATTAGTCAATTAATAACGAAAGGAAGCATAGCTTCTTTTGTACTGATCAGTACTCTCATTACCACTTAACACTGTCCACACTAAGGAGTCACGTTGTTCATGCCAGTGAAACGAATGACTGTCTGTGGAGCAGGTGGGACACAACACCCACAGCATGGAAACACATAAAGGTGCTGCTCCTGCTCCGAAAGCATTTGTCAGAGGTGACCTTTAAAGAGCAGTCCTTCCCAAGGATCACAGGCTACTGACTTACACTCAGATACGCTGAGTTGGTCACTACCTGTAGCTCGCTATCTGAGACACAAGACAATCTCTGTGGATGGGATCCAGAGACACAATATTCAATCACAACACCAAGCTCCTCACTGACAACTCCAGCTGTCCTTGATCTCTCACCTCAGCTGTCAGTGATTCAACCCCATGTTTTGGGTTAGAGCCCAGGGTAAGGAACACAGACACTCAGACCAGCCGTGCTTGGGAAGCCCACCCAGCAGCTGTGTCCTCGGCAGTGGGAGAGTCTCCTCCTCCCTGCCCGGGCCAGGGCATCCATCCCTGGCTCCAGCACACACACAGGCAGAGCATGGGCTGAGCCCAGAAAGAAAAGGGCTCAATAACTCTGCTCAGAAAGCTCCTTTGCTGTAAGACATGAATGTATGTGAGACTGTTTTTATTACTATTATTATTTGCAGGCTTAACTAAATTGTCATTTAAATAACATATTGAAAGGTAAACTGCCACCTGCTCCTGCCAGATGTTCTGCAAATCTTTAGCACCACTTCAAGCACGCTACAGTACTGAAGGAAGGAGAAGACTGGACCTCAAAGGTATTTATCTCCTCACTCTCCTACTGGGCTATAAGGAGATTTCTATTACACAGACTCATCATCAAAATAATAGGGACCGTGCTCCAATTAGTTATGTAAATGAAAGCATACAATAGCACACTCCTATTATTCCAAGGATCCAATTGTGTATAAACATGCTGGGATACGTATGGCAACGCTCCCTTGTAACTCAATTTCCATTCAATAGGAGGACACGTGTTGAAAGGGCTTTGTTTCTGCTCTCACAGCGTTTTGGAAAGAAAAGGAAACATTCTCTTCCTTTAAAACATGCACCAACCCCGTAATCGAAGGCTGTTCTGATCCCCTTATCCACTTGAGCCAGTCTCCGCCCTGCGACATTCCCACTGAAGCGCTGGCATGGGACTGTCTCACCTGGATGTGCTGGGGAGGAGCTGTGCTGCACCCACACACACAAACCCTCGGCTGCCAGCGCGGTTATCCGAACAGCCACAACTGAGCGTCAGCGGGGGAAATGAAAGCCCGTTCCTGCCTGGTCCTCCACAAGCACTCCTGCGAGCGTAGGCAGTTCCTCAAAGCAAGTGCACACCGGGCTGATGGAAAAGAAACAGACACCCAAGGCAGCAGTTTTCAGGGGAAGACGGGCCTTGCGTCGCCACCGCACACCCTACAGCTGCCGTGTTCCTTGGGGCTGGCTCACCCGGCTGAGGGTGGCCTGGCCGAGCTGTGGGCAGGAGACCCACGTCCCCCCCGTGCAGCACCCTGCCAAGAAGCACGTCCCCAGAGAGGGGGCTGGGCATCTCCAGCCCTGGCACAATGCAAACAGCACACGGCCATTACACCTACCAAAACTTGCCAAGCCGTAAAGGTTTGCAAACCATTTTCACAAATAACACGGATTTCTTTAAGCCCTTCCTGGCAACAAATAACCTGATCCCTGTACCCAGCAGCTAACAGAACCTGCAGCTTATATTCATTAGAAGAGTCAGGAGTCACTTTTTTGTGAGATGCCATCAGCTGGAAGGAGCTAACTCCCTGCCTGCTGGGAAGCAGATGGGACCTCTGCACCCCCCTGCTGGCAGAAGGATGGCTGTAAATAAAGAAAGATCAGGACAGGTAGGGAAAGAGGACAAGCAAGCCGGGGAAGAGAAGGCTGGAATCCATCACACAGCACATTTGCTCATGGTCATATTTCCTTTGCCCACATCAAAGCGCCGCTCTCGCCTTTCAGGAGGCTCTCCTCTCTCTCCCTGCCCGCTCGCTTCAACCCCAGCCACCCGTGAAGATCCTCCTGGAGCTCCTGCAGCACTGTCAGTCTCTGCGGGGCCTGTAACCGCTGCGATGAAAGGCAGAAAATTCAGGGCACTGGAGAGTTCTGAAGTTGCCTTCCCCCTGTCCCCTCAGGCTGACTGCGGAGCCCATCTGCCTCGCATTGCCGCAGTCACAGAGAGGTCCGTCATGTACAAAACGAAGCAGCAAATACACTAGAAAGGGCTGTCAGAACACAAAAAGGCTGTCAATATGTACAGCTTTTTCCCCACAAGTGACATTTTACTTGCAGAGCGAACTGTTAGCGGCCAAACGCTCTGCTATTTCAATGATTTCACTTTACTCCAAGCGAAGGTTTTCTGCTCAGGGGCTTCAGAACAGAATAATAGTCTTACAAGTAGTGCCACAGCATGGATTATTGATTAAAACAAGAACATTCAAAGTCTAGTTTCCAGGCATTGTTTCCTTACTGAAAACACCCCGTGGTTGCTTCTTCTACCAAGATCTCAAGCCACAAAAAGTTGAGCCTACCTTTTTCTGTGAAAACTTGCACCTGCAAGTGTGAAATGGTTTCAACTTCAGCTTCCAGACACTGTCTCTTACTACACAGTCATCTTATTGCAGGTTTATGTCCCTTTACTGAAAAGCTTTTATTACCCACGTTCCGATGCCTCTGGCTGCTATTCCAGCCTCTCCTCAGCTTTCTCCCTCCTTAATTTCAACAGAGTGAGCAGACAACTTTCCTGGGACAGATCTCATTCACTTTTTCTGTCTTTTTCACAGTTTGCTTCAAGTTCTTTGAAGTTGCACGTGACTACTACAATAGCCAGCCCCAGAACCACACACATCCTTTAAAAAAAGCTGCCACAAGCCGTTCTGCGCACAGAAATCCCCTAGCTGTTAATTCTGTAGTGCCTTTCAGGAACTCCAGCAGCACCTTTAGCTCCAGTGTCGCTCACCTCCAGCTGTCCAGTCACCGTGACCCGACTCTTTTCCCAAGGCATGGCTTTCCAGACATCCCCTCCCATGCTACCTGCAGGGCCTGCACTCTGCTCTCGGACACGTAGCTTTGCTTTTTGTCACACGAAGGAAGAAACTGTTTCCTCCCCTTGTGAAATCCACGTGGCTCTGCCTCAGCAAGTGGCCCTTTCTGCGGCTGAGCATCCCATACATCACTGTGCCATCGCCAGGAGCTGCAGTGTATTTTCTTGTGTCAGCAACAGAGAATAACGCGGTACAACAGTGCGGGACTGGACAGCTATTCCTGCAGGATACCCTCAGAATCACACCTGCTCAACACTGATCATCTGGTTACAGCTGTGTTTTAAGACTTCACAGTTAGCGAGTTTTTAATCCATTTAATAATGCCTGCGATAATTTCGTATTGTTGCAGTTTCTTAACCAAGCTACTGTTCAGTAGCAAGAGAAGTCTATCAGCCAGACTCATAATCTCATCAAAAAAGATATCAAGTTCATTTGACAAGATCTATTTTCCATAAGGCCAGGTTGATTGACATTAATTATATTCAATACTTGTTTCTGCCCCAGACTGCCTGCATGTGGGCGTTGCTTGCTCTTTCCAGGCTTCAATCTTCATCTTTTTAAATGAGCATATCACTATGTCCTACTTCATGGGAGGTTGTGAGGACGTATCTATTAGTGCTTACAAATCCCTCAAACACTTCAAGGACCCGTGCAGAAAGCCAAGCGGCAAGTCTTCCGACAGCACTGCCGGGAGCACAGCCAGGAAACAGGCTGCATCTGGTGGTACCCAGCTCAAACAACACCCCATCTTCAAACACCCGACGCAGCAAGTGATCTAAACCCGACTGGAAGCAGCACGACAACAGGCAGCTGGAGGACATCACATTCTTAGCTGTTAGAGCCTTGACACCTGCAGATTCATAGTCTTTCGAAAACGTCAATTGCCATTAAAGTAGTTCTTGCCTCCTTTAAGCTGAAGTCCCCTGGATGGCACACGGTTGGTACCAAAGACACCACAGACGTGTTTCCAGGAGCTACTAACCATCCCTGCTACAACGTACATCACCCCTTGCAAGTGAGAAGCCAGCGCTGCACCACCAAAATGCTCACT
>KZ512035.1:12462-23863 GCA_002844005.1 Limosa lapponica baueri
CTGAAATAAAAATGGAGCCATTTAATTGTTTTCAGAGAGGGGAAAGGCAGTTGCATGTTGCTGTTGAGCGTTGGCCTATGAGTTCCAGATTCCATATCAAAAGATTTGCATTCCACGGCGCTTTGAATCAAGCAGAAGAGGAGCTTAAATGCTGTCACAGACCAGTATGTTAATTGGTCAGCAACGGCTTTTGATTCAGTATTCCAGCCTAGGTCTAGGGAAGTAGTTTCACTAGCACAATTGCTTCATTGTATATAATGTTTTTAGACCAGTGAAGCAAATCCTGCCTGCCTTTCTCTTTAGTCTCAGTGGGACTTTATAAGCAAAGTAACAGAGCTCAGAAAATGGCACACTATCCCACTTCAACTAAAGGCAGAATTGTAGGTAGGTGGAATGTAATTATGAGACTGGAATTCAGCCAGGATTTGGGCAGGAGGGGTTGTGGGTCTGCCGAGCAGCTATGTCTCAAAGTTGTCCCCAAAGTTGAGGGAAAAGAAATGTTTTGTCACCTACACAGTATTAGGCTAATAATTCTGTTCCCTTTCTCTGCTTTCGAGGCTTGGAGGTAAAGAGGAGGAGTGAGAAATAGAGAGCCACTTTGCAGAACATTCAAAGAAAGGCAGAGGAAAGTGCCAAAGATGGGGGAAAATATCAGTGAGTTTCACAGCATGTAGTTTATTTTCTGTCCCGTCCTGCTAGTAGGTGGTAAATATAAGCAGGGTGTCTAATGTTCACAGAGGCAATAAAACATCTTGAAGTATGCAGGGTGTGGGCTGGCTTTCAGTCAGTATTTTATGTAATAGTCCTTTGTAGGAAATGCATAGGGAGAGGAAATTAAGGTGCAGAAACCTCATCAAAATCCAATTTTCTGAAGCATTAGAAATGGCTAAACCGATCTCTGTGACCGGTTATCATTAAATTATGAGAAGTCTTTTATTACCTCTCCCTGCTTGCATGCAGTCCAGAAATCCTGTTTAGTGAAACTGGCATTTTCAGGAACCAGAGCGAGCCGTGGATCAAGAAGTTGAGACTTTTTTTTTTGGTTCTACTGTATTGTAAGAAATAAGGATAGATTTTTGATACTTCCTGGCAGTCTCCAAATTGACATAACAGTAATTAGAAGTGATTTTCTTGGTTTCTTTCTCCCCCTTACCAGTTCAGTCTTCCTAGGCAAGAACATTCTCTTGAGATTAAAGTGGCAGTCTGTAGTTAAGTTAGGGAACAACACGTTGAAAATAGCTGCTGATTGCTGGAGTCGTAGTGTTGGACTGCACGAAGACCCACAAAAATAAATGTCAGAAAGTGGAAAAACTTTATTTTTTAAGCAATTTTCTCTCTAGCCCTTCTTTCCTCCAATGAAGTGGTGTTTTGAAAGTCCTGTCTGTTTTCATCTGTGTGCTGAAATAACATGTTATTTAAAATGTTTCAGTACTTTTTCCATTCCTTTTTAATTTTAAAGTATTTTCTTTAAGATGAAATTAATTCAGAGACTGTTAAGAACAGCAGTGCTCATTTGTTTGAGTTTTTTTGCCTTTTCAATAAAATATGAAGTACAGGTCAGATACATGTACACTAAAAATAAGTGACATTTCTTTAATCAGATTATCAGGAATGCGGACAAAACCAAAACATAACCCCAGAGTTCAGAAATCTGTATAACAGAGATATTCTTTGGTCAAAAAAACCCCAAAGAACCAAAACCCCCTGTTTAATTCTTTAAGAAACTATAATTAACTTTTATAATAAATGTGCCTGCTAAATAGCTACACAGGGAAGCATCTTCTGAAAATGGAATACAAAATAATCTTAAAGCAATTACAAAGAAGTTTTTGATTTGCAAAATTTAGTGTAATTATGTAATTTTCTTTTGTGTGCAAGCAGGCTTGGCATTGAACTCCCACAACACGATGAGTCATATGGAGCTGGTTATTTCCTAGTGAATAGCAAGAAGCAAGCAAAAAATTATCATTTGAATACAACAACCCATGAGTACAATGAATTAATGTAATTTTACAGTAGAATCAATGGCAAAAGTTCACTCTGATGCTTGAAGACACTGTACCAAAGGTGTTAGCTGGAACACATGAAGGCCTGACAGGATGCCTGTGACAAGCAATGGTAAAATGCTCCTTTCCTGAGATGTGAAAATGCTTTCAATCACCACCTTCAGATGAGTTCACTCCCTTAAAGATTTCATTTCTTTGCCAGTATGTTTGCAATAAAGTAGCTGTAAGAGCATGTTTGACTTTATTATGCACTGTGAAAGGTGAACATATTGTAGACATTTAACAGGTTCCTGGTATCAGGCTTGTTAAAAACGGAGAGCTTAGTAAATGCAAATGTTGCCCAACTGAATGCATAACATTACATGTGTAGATATATAAATTTGTGAGTGTAAGTATACATAAGGCAAAGTAAAAGTGTATCTAGTCAGTGATACCCATAATCTAGATTTTAATGACTAAGTGTGTACTCCTGCAACGGAAATTTGCTGATCTCAGTGTTACTAGGCCACAAAATAATTTGGATTATGCCACATTCTTTTTTAGAGCCAATCAAATACTATTATATTTTTTACAAATAAACTGCTATTTCTTTTAGTTTTCAAAATCCTTTACTAAATTTATTACTGAAAGGTGCTTTATCACATTCTGAGAGTGCAGTGTTCACTAAAACCCAACAATTCAGAGACTGGACCAAGGCCCTTGGCAACCTGCTGTAGTTCACCCTGCTTTGGGCAGGGCGGTTGGAGTAGCTGAGCTCAGGAAGTCCCTTCCAATGTCAGGGATTCTGTGATAAATATAAATCAGTAAAATGGAGTACTCACTGTATTCAGAGAAGGGAATTTCTAATTAATGCACCCTTTTCAAAATCAAATATGCCTTTACTGATGCAGTTTAGAGTAGGGCTCTATTTTGGAACTCATGTTTTTCCAGTGGATTCTGACTCTGGCAAGAATGTGTTGAGCCATCTCTCATCATTACCATATACATGACATGTTCAGAGGACCAAACCAAGTGCTTTTTACAGGACATATGCTATGTGACTTCAAACACATTAAAAGATAATTAAGTATATTAAACAATAATTTGATTTATTTCATGTTTGTTTTATATGAGCATATAAAACCTGATTCATGCCTAATTCATTTCCCAGGCAATATCTTTTCATGGCACAGATGTTTAGCAAGCAGAAACAATGCTGTCTCTATAGTACTTCTCACGTTCTGTCAGAGAAAAACTTGACCAGACAGGCTATAATCAAAGGAGCAATCACATAAAGAGGACAAATACATTGGATTGCTTGGAAACAAAAATTAAGAATAGGGGCCCTGAATACTTCTAAAATAGTATGTTGGTCAGAAGTCGACCAGGAGAAATAATGTGAGGACTTCTAAAAACAGTTACAGCCAGTTAACCCAGAGAGGAAAAAAACAACCCCAGATTCTGTTGCTAGGAGATTTTTCCAAATGATGAATAAAAGTGACTTCTATCATATGCAAAAATTGTGCTAATTATTCTCTTTTCTGTGCATAGGTATGACTGCTTGAATGGATGAAAGCTGGGCAATAGACTTAAAGTCAACAAAAATGATCATTTCTTCTATGTTAATCTGCTCTGAATTCTGTTTTTCCAAGCCAAATGACAGAGTGCTGCTGTGATTGACCTTGTCCAGAAAAACATGCTGATGGTGAGCAATAGTAGGCAAGCATTGGTCTATT
Organism: Limosa lapponica baueri; assembly: GCA_002844005.1. NCBI lineage: Eukaryota > Metazoa > Chordata > Aves > Charadriiformes > Scolopacidae > Limosa > Limosa lapponica. The sequence goes on from KZ512035.1 coordinate 16,184, forward strand.
AAGTTGTGGGTTTTTTTCAAATACAATTGGACAAACTTCAGGGCTCATCTTTTTGAAAAGCTCACAGTGATTTTCAGCCTCCAGGTATATGGCTTGCAAAAGCAACAGGTTTTGTGTTTCAGCCAGTCAGAAGTGGAAAACTGGGCAAATAGGATAACTTCCTGAGAGACAGATAGAACTTCAGCTCTGGCCTTGCCTGGGTAGAAGTCTGCATTAAGAGCTATGGTCAATCGGTGAAAGACAGTATCTGATGCTACTTCTCCTGGTTGATTCAATTTTTATTTATGTTTCTGTCTAAAACAGGTACAAATTTATTCCAATTTTACAGACACTGAAGGATTCTAATAACTGAAAATGGAATTTTAAAGTTAAATATGCAGAAAGTATGAACGTGGATTTGACAAGTCAAATGTCCTGTTTGAGAGCTTTTCCAATACTATCTTGGCACAGTATCAGTCATCCTCAAACATCCTTGCACGGAAATCAAGGCCATCCAGCATACATCGTGCTACAAAGAAAACCACCCGTGTTGGTCTGTGACACTGTGATCTGGAAGAAGCTAACCCCAGTATGATTTTCACCACACCAAGTGGCTCAGAGATCAAAGGTCTCTCCCTGATATAGTCCACAAAGACAATAGAGGTGTAGCTACCCTTGCACTTCAAGTCTTCATTTTGATGTCCCTTATTATTATTTCACCTTTTAGAAATTCCAGATTTTTTTTTTTCTGGGGCAGAACTGTGTCAGGAATCCAGGAAGCCAAAGTGTTCTTAAATGGTAGACAAAAACACATGGGCAATTATGGTGTGTTGGCTTAAGTTTTGCTTTTCACCAATGTTCTGAGAGCAGTTTGTGATATATCGAAGGAAATTGCAGAACTATAAAAAATTATGTTCTTTGTTTTACAAGTAAGAATGACTGTGTCTAGAGCCCAAGACTCATAGCTGCTCAAGAGCCCAGTGGAATGAAGCTGAAAGGAGAGTGGATGGGAGCTACTCCTGGATTCCTGTTCTGCATCTGCCCAGTGGCTGGACATGCTCTGCCTCCTCACGCAGCCTCAACTGCAACAGTGGCTGGAATTCATCATTCAGGTGAGAATTATTAATATTTGACATTAGCTCCCTTTCACCAGCCCATCAATGATTAAAAGAAAAAAGCTGCATTCTGGTATAAAGGTACATTTTTATAATGGCCAATTCTGAATAAATTCAATCCATAAAAAATCTTTTTTTGGGGTCAAACTTTGTAATGTCTCTTTAATTTAAATTCCAAAGAGTCAGTCTTAAATCTCCCACAGCGGTCAGGACACTAAGGCACTGCATAATTCACAGGCCTCCTTTTGACAGACAGTTTTGTTTACTAACAGTATTTTCCTTTGTTGTTTTTCTAGATTAATAAAATCAGTGTTTAATTTCCATTAATCATCTATTTCTGTTAGGATGTAAATGCACTAAACATTCTTTTATTCATTTATTTGTAGGATATCACTTAAGCCCCCCATTTATAGATCATGGCTGCGTTATTCAGGGCTCTCTGCAGACCTATAACAAAGAACAAGTTTTTACTCAGAGAGTTTTCAATATACATGAAAGAGAAGATGAAATAACAGGGCAAGACAGACAATCAGGGCTGGGGAAGAGAAGGAGGATAAAATAAAAAATGAACAGAACTGAGCAGAAAAGCAAAAGTCAATGATGACTCCTGGCAAAACAAGAAACATAAATATTAAAATATGGTATCTGATCAAAAATGTTCTTAGGTGCACCAATGTTAGAAAAAAGTCATAATTAATAAGATCTACTTCAATTATTTGTAATTAATTAATTAATTTCATAGCTTTCTTAACACTTTAGGGAGTGAGACTCTGCCTCTACCTACTTCTTAGTCTGTTTTCTATTTCTCTGAGAATTTTGAGGGCCTTTGTCCTCAGGGTCTTTAGCTTATTTGATCTACTTCCCAGTTTTATCAGTAGTGTCCTCTGCGGACAGTTATTTCATTAGTTATTTTGTGCAATAAATAACTGATTTTGAGAACTGATCTTTCATGCTGTAATTTCAGAAATGCTTAGAAGTCTGTTGTATTATTTTTGTATTATATGTGGAATGTGCTCTAGGTCACTATTCTACATAGTTGTTAATCCAATATAGGTATATTCTAGGTTTTCCTTCTCTTTCCTGTCTGTCTTATTTTCTTCTCCCAATAATCAGGATTCAAAATGTTTCCTCTATTAAGAAGGACAAATCTTGACCAGAACTGGTTTCTAGCTTTAAGAAAGATTCCATTTTCCTGTTGTCTCACATTCTGCACTGGAAACTTTTGAAATTTGATTTCTTTCTTATTCTCTAGCTTTCCTCTGTTCGTATTTACATCTACTGTCATGTCTTCCACATACAGATTTATGAAAGCCTTGCAACTTTAGAGAAAAATATGTCAATATAAATGTACACAAATTAATTCCTGTTTCAAGATCGTAATGGTTTTTGTTCTCTGGCAATTTGTCATTTTAGACTATTATAGAAATAGTAAGACTTTGCATTGTAACGTTCTCAAATTCCCTCAACACCTGTTTTAAGGGCATGCAGTTCTGCTGATGAATGTCTCATGGTTTAAGTAGTGATATGCCATTAATCACATTAAGAAATAGACCTAACGAACCATAAATTAAAAGTAAGACTGTGTTACTAGCTCTCTTTTTAGTAAAGATTAAATAGTCTATTAATATCTCTGCATTTGAGATAAAGGAACATCTGGATCTGTTATTGCCATGATAGGTCCTTTCTCAAAGGAATGCTCCCCATGGCAGTGACAACTCAGTCCTTGCTCTGTCCCAGGGAGCAGTGAGAGGATTCATTCCGATGTCTGTGCAGTTACTTGTATGAACTTTCTCTGAAGACTGTGGTCCATATTGCACACTGTGCTAATCACTGGCAGAGTATGGGAAATTACTGAAATCTAATCCTGATTTATACTTTCTGTGAATAGAATTAGAAGACTGTTAGGCATTATAGCCTGAAGCACTCTGGGAATGATACCCACCACTGGAGCTATTTCCTTCAACAGTTACATTGAAATTGTGATTATCAGAAGCTGCATTATTTAAAAAGGTAAGTTACTGCAAGCAAGAGATATAGTTAGCATAATCTTGCCTTTAAAAGATACATATGCCATTAAAGTTTTAAAGAAAGAAAATCTTAGCTGAAATCATCTTTGTGCTTTACTAAAGCTCATTTCTTTTCCATACCATTTTGTCAGAACAGCACAAAGTTGGTGTTGGAATAGGCTGAGCCTTCAAAGTTGTGTTGAGTTTATATAGCTTTCATATGTCCTTAAGAGTGACATTGATTTCCTCAGATTTTGTACAAATTTTCCATTTGCACCCTCAGAATTTTATAACTAGAATTTTGAGCACACAAGATTGATGAGAAACAATTCTCTCTGTTACTGAGCACAGAACACAGGCTACCACCTACAGCTTAATCAGATGACTGCAGAAGGAAGAAGACACATTTTGATATTGATCCATGTAGTGTAGTGAAAGGAGAAGAGGAGGTGATTGTTTCTCTAACTTGTGATTTAGTAATCATATCTTTTATTAATTTCAATTTTGCCTACCCCATTTTAATGAGCTAACCTGCTAGCATCAAGATATTCCATGACCACGGTGGAATTTCTGCCTACTCCCAGATGCCCTAGCACTCCATCGAATTTATCCTACATTTAGCAGATCCAGAAATAGCAGGTCAAGATATTATCATGGGATCATAGACCAATATAGGTTTGAAGGCAGCACTGAAAGTCATCTGGTCCCAGCCCTGCCCAAAGCTGGGTACCCCTAGAGCAGGGCCATGACTTCTCAAGTTTTGAATATCTCCAAGGACAGAGATTTCAGAAACTTTCTAGGTCCCTGTTCCAGTGTTTGATTACTGTCATTGTGAAATTTATTTTTCCTAGTATCCAAATGGAGTTTCCCTTCTTACATCTGGTGTCTGTTGCCTTTCGTCCAACCACTATGTATCTCCAAAAAACAGTCTGCCTATGTCTTCTCTGTACCCTCCTGTTAGGTGGCTGAAGGTAACATGAAGATCCTCCTCTTGCCCTTCTGTTCTTAAGGCTAACCAAGCCAGTTCTCTCCATGTACATCATGCTCCTGCTTCCTAATGATCCTGATGGCTTCTACTGCACTACTTCTGGTTTATCCATGTCTTTCTTGTACTGGGAAGCGCCAAACTGGACACAGTACTGCTGTTGCAATCTTGCAGGAGACAAAGAGAGGAAAAAAAAAATCTCTGAAGTTTTTAGCTGTGCTTTTGTTAATACAGCCCAGGATGCATTTGGCCTTCTTTGGTTCAAGAGCACACTGCTGACTCCCGTTCAACTTCTTGACCACTAGGACCTGCAAGTCCTTTCCAACGTGTTGGAAATGTATTCAGCACCTGATACATCTCAGATATGCTTACTTGCTTGCATTTGAATTTTAAAAATGCCAACCATTGACAACATCTGTTCACTTTGAGTGGCCTTCTAAAAGCTAATCTAGAAAGTCAGGGCCTAGGTTTTTAAACTCCTTATTTGCCAGTAGGAGAAAAAAGACAGAAAGATCACATTCAATGAGAAAAAATAGGAACTATACCCACAAAGATCACTTTTCAATTGTAACTGCAAAGATTGCTACTTTCAGCTGTTATAATGTCTAAAGTCTTTTATTTGTCCATGTGTCACCTGTCCTTGGGCACGTGAAAATTGTCCTTCATTTATGCCCATGTAATGAGAATTAAATAAAGAGGCTTTTTGAAGCCCTGGACTCTTCAGGAGCCAGTACAGGTAGAAACGTAAACTGTTAGTAATATTCAGCTTTTTATTTCAGGACTCAGTAATAGTAAAAATTCTGTTGTTTGTGCACATTTCAGAGAGGCTCTGAAAGGCCAGAACAAGTCACAGATGTGTTAAATGTTGTTCTATCTTGAAGCTTCTTAACTTTTTTCTTAACTAACAGGTCAGGGACTCTACAGGTGAAATCACATCTGAGGCAACACATTCTCTCCAGGTTGATGTTCTAAGGAAGCATCATGGCGTAACAGACCGATGAGGAGTCTGTGGGCACTGGTGACACTGCTTCTTGTTCATCTCCTTTCCAAGACACACGTACTGCTCTGCTGCATCAGGGAAGTGCACGAGCTGCCAGGGAATTGGTAATGAGGGCTGAGCAAGTGCAAGACTTGATTGGTCTTTGTGTTTAAAGGCATATTCTAACTTCTACTTGCTTGCCCTTCGATAAATTCAGGCCTTACAGACAGGATTATGGGGGCATGGGGTGTGGGGGGAGAGCAAGGAGAGACTCCAGTGCCTTCCCTCCTCTTTCAGTGTTCAAAAGGGAGGATTTGAGCCTTTCACAGTGAACTATGGAAACGAGCAAATCATGCAGTGATAACATCTGAGTTTAGGAATCCTTTTTTATCTGTTTATGTTAGGTATGCTATAAAAAGCCTATCACCATGGTATCCCAGCTCTTTCCAATTAATGAAAACTATTTCTACCATTTACTTAGCAACTTTGACAATAGCCTCCAGCAGCAGTAAAACAACTTGACTGCCTGGCATTTTACAAGATAAATTCTTCACTACTGTCTGTTTTTTCTTGCACTGTTGCTTGCAAGGACTTAAAAAGTTACTGCTTCTTCAACCACTGAGGCTGGTATTGTTACACTCACTTGAGCTATGGATCACTGGGTACACTTTGTACCTTTACACGCCAGTTTGAGAAAAATCAATTTTAGTCTTGAAGAGATGAAACTAGTGTTGCAGAAGATCAGTGCACATTTCCAGGTGCTGCAGGGCACTAGCATCTTGATGGGGATTCAACAAAACATGACATAGGTATGGTGCAAAATTGCTTACTCTTATGCAAGATCTTCAGAGATGTTCTGAAAAAAAATTACAGAGTAAATCAGAATACTGTGAAGAAGCGAGTCACTCTAGCTACAGTAAACACTTCAACATTATTCACAATCCTAGCATCAAAACAGAATTAGTGTTACTAACTATAGGTTACTGTATGCCAATAAATGTTATAGGTACAACAGAAAAATCAGATAATATTTGATATAGAGATTAAAGCTAGCATATACCTGATGTTGAGGAAAGAAACAGTTTGTGCATAATAATGGATAGGAGTGTTTAAAATACTTCTGTCCAGGTAAAGCTTGTTTCTCACTTAACTTGGAGATAATGCCAAAACGGTAGTGTTACTCTGCCTTTTCTTCATTTATATTTTAAATCTCTGCACCATTTGTGTACACCTACAAGGCTTGAGAAGTGGATCACGTACTTTCTTTTCCCTGCTATATTTGTATTGAGATAGAAAAATTCATTTTTTAATTTTCTTTTTGTAATGTAGAAAAGGGTATACTCTTTCCTGTTTTGAAGGACCCAGGTTGCATTTCTGTGGGATATTAGCTGTGCTTTCAGTGAGCACAGACCAGAAATGCTGAGTCCAGATAAGGCATTCTGCTGAACTCATATAAATGTTCTCTGCCAGATCATATTTATTAACATTTTTGAAAGAGTAGCTTTGTCTCAGAAGAGGTTATGCTGGATCAAGTATCATCTGTTTGTGAAAATCTAACTTAATGGTAGGTCAGGTGTTGTCTATTCTCCTGCAGCTGATATAGGTCAGATTTGTTCTGGTATAACGTATAAACCAGTGCATGTATTTTATTGTGCATTCAGGCTAACCTGATGCAGATATATTCTTCTGTCTGGAGTCATACCAGCTTGAAGCAATTGCTGCTCCCCCAGCCCTTCTTCCTCTTCATGTCAATATTCCCTGTAGAAGATGGTCCTTTTTCCAATCTGATGGATTTTCTTATCTGTGTGCTTCTTAACTGAATGATCCAAGTTAACAAATAGAGCATATGTAGTATAATTTTACTAATCAAACTGATTGGAACTGAAACAGGTTAGGAATTGCTTATACGAGCAGCTCCGCTGGGAGATCAGAGGCGGCAGTAACCTCTAACTACTGCAGCAGACTGAAGGTGGTAATTATTTCACCGGTGTTGCTCTGGCTGCAGAAGGATGTATGAAACCAGCTTAAATGCTAAGAAGGGTATGGATCCTATATAAATACAGATTGGAGCGCTTGCTCCATTTCCCAGTGGAAGCACTAAATATGCAGCCAACTGCAGGCTCAAGAGCCAAAACTACAGAAAGGGAGATTGTGTAAAAAGACTTATCCAAGATCTTATTCCATTTTTTTTTGCAGTACAGTTTTCCAGGAGATACTGTTGAACACGCAGGAATGACTTTGAAATGCACTCTGCATTCTTCCTACAACAAATATAGATTTGTGCAGACATAGTCAAAACTTGCCTAGTCATACCAGCTTTATACGTGCTCTGTTTTGAAAGAAAAAGGCAGGTGAGAATTCACTTCCAAATATCAATTTTGTAGAACTGGCTGGATAAAGCAGTTATAAAACAAGATTTAAGAAATTCCAAGTATATAAGTAACTCAAGTTGATCATAAACCTGATCTTCACTGAAATATGAAAAGCAAATAAGGAGGTTTGATGTGCTTAATTAAGAAAAGTCAGGTTTCTTTCGTTTCTGTTAAAAACCACAGCTGGTGATGGTGGCAATGATTTTTTGACAAATGATTTTGACATTTACATATTTTACTTAAC
>KZ512048.1:6759-19178 GCA_002844005.1 Limosa lapponica baueri
TGGAAGGCTGCTATAAGGTCTCCCCGGAGCCTTCTCTTCTCCAGGCTGAACAACCCCAACTCTCTCAGCCTGTCCTCATAGGACATCTATGTCCTATGACATCTATATCCTATGACATCCATGTCCTACGACATCTAACTTCAACATCTAACCTCAGCACTGACACCTGAGCACTGCAGCAGAACCAGAGCGCTCTGCCCAGGTCCGCAGAAAGGCAATACCCAGGCTCACGCCTTCATTTGGAGCAGAGCAGAAAGCTGGAGCTTTCAACCTTCATCTCCATAAGCGCAGGTTCAGCCCGTGTAAGGACAAGAATAAAATACTCAGAAGAAAGTCCACCAGCTGCTTTGCCAAAAGGGAACCTGCACGTCGGCACTTTTGGAAAGCGCGTTTGCTAATGTTCATCCCCCTGAGTTGGGGTGACTCAGAAAAGCAGCAGAACTGTTTGCTCTATTGCAAAAAGCAAATAAACATGATACTTCTCCAACGCCACACGGGGAGACCCTGCCTGCCTTTATCCACGACTGCAGCTACACATCAGCGTGGTAATCCCCAGTTACTACGCATATGTGCAAGCCTGAAAATACAACCTTTGCTGAATATCCTACTTTATCTGTTAGACTGAGGATGAGGGAACTAAAGTCTGGAGAAATAAGGAGCAGTTTCATAACAAAAAAATCAAGCACAAAAAAATCAAGTTTTCTTTCCGCCCAACTGCTTACACGCCAAGTACCCAAATTCATCCTTTTTCTCTGGTTAGGAATTGGCTGCTTATCAAATTGCAGGGTCAAATCCTCAATGTCCATGTGCCTGCCTGTTGGAGAAGCAAGTTCTTCCCTGGTTTGTCTGTTTGATTTAGGCCAGCTCAGGGCATGGGTGACAGTGTCACTGCCTGCCACCACCCATAACAGCGGCTGCAAGGTCCTGGGGACAGAGACTGCTTTGTTACGACGGGTTTGTACCAAATGCCTTTCAAAGGCATCTGTCCAATTGAGGCCTCTGGGATCCACCAAATAATAACATTACATGAAAAATTTCCTTGGGTAAGAAGCTGTTCTTACACTGAAGAGTCTTCACTTGTTTTCTGAAAACAGGGGGCTGGTGGCAGAATGTTCCTACCAACCACCTGATAACTTTTAGAAATAAGTCATCACCCACATTAGATATGACAAAACAGAAGATGTCTGGCATGTTTCTACTGACACTTTTGATTCTGTTAACTAATGGTTGCCATTTTCACACAGAGGGAAATACCAAGAGATTTTAGAAGGTAAAATCTCCGGTGAATCGCAGCCTGAATAATTTCCCAGCGATGACACCTCCTTGACGTTCTGCCCATGTTTACATTTAGTCACTTTGACTTCTGCTTTAAAAAGCACCTCAGACACAAGAGGGGTCCATCCACGCACTGACTGGGTGGTGAGACAAAGGTATTGAGGTGCTGCGAAGAGCCCTGGCAAATCCCACTGCCTGCCTTTCTCTTCACCTTGAGGCACCCAACCACATTTATAAACCTGGCGCAACATCACCCGAATGTAAGTTAATGTCCTCACACTTTTGGTCTGCCAGCAGTCAAAATTCAGATTCATCAGCAATCAGTTCCCAACTGTACTTCATTGTTAATTCAGGGCAAGGTGCGAGTCTTCTATTTTCTGTTTGCTATGGAGAATGTACAGAGTTTTCCTTCTGACAGCAAGTAATGTCAGGTGGCAATTGTCACCCCTCTTTTTTTTTAAGGTCAGAAAAGGGCTTATTGGATTGGATTTCTAATATTAAAGGGCTGTTTTACACAGATGGTTCCCCCAAATAAAGAATCACGCAATCTGCATGATAGCTTAGTTGTGTTGGACTCGGAACATCAGTAAGATAAGTTACAATGAACTCTGCAGCAATTCACGAAGGGGCAGTAACTGAAGAGAAACAAAAGATTTTACATTCAACTTTTCATCTCCATTGAAATGCTTCATTCTCCATTCCCCCCAGACTCTTAAAGAAATATGCTTAAGCACACAGTCTTTGCAGAATTTTAGGGACACTTTAACTAAGACACGAACAATTGCTGTGGCAAATACCCCTGATGCCATGCACTAAGTCTTCAAAACTATACCCTACGCATAGTCTGCTGCGATATATTCAATCTACTGTAAATACATGCTGATAATGTAATAATGAAAACTGATTCTTGCCTAATCCTCTCTCGTTCTCTTTAGCACTCATTTTGGCAAGCAGGGCAGAGATTGCAGCGTTCAGTGCCAGAAGGTCCTGAAGAAGGCAGAGTATTTAGTATAGGACAAGTTTTCAAAGGCCATCTCCATCTGCATAGCCCTAAAGCACTGTTTACATCTCCATGCATTATCATCCACGTGAGGATGGCAGAGCAGAGATAGCAAGATCAGAGTCCATAGTGGAAAAGAGAGGAAGCATTCAGTTTAGCCTGTTTTGGCACTTGATGGCACGTTCTGGAAATTTCAGAGTTGGACTTTTCAGAGCACATAGAGATAGCCAATTCCAGGGTTGGAGAACAGGAATAGAAACACAAGCTGTTCTTGAGCTGCGGTGGTAGCTTGGTGGTTTCTATGGCAGCAGTTCCCCAAACCACGCGTTTAATCAATCAAACTACGTGAAGCCAGAGATGAATTAGAAGCCAGTACAGATGCTGCAAGAACAATTATCTACAACTCAGCCTGTGAAGTTGGGCATAGCGGTCACAGCTGCTAATAAAGGAGTTGCAGATAAATCTTAAGTGTGACACTCAGTCCAGACCCCCCGAATAAATGCATAGGCCGTGAGAACCCAGGCACAGCCAGAAGACTGGACATATCAGACCAAGAACACTTTAAGACCCCGGCTCAGGAAAGAACTTATCTTTTCTCAGAAGGATGTTTGTCCATGAACTTAATTGTAGGTAATTCTTCTAAGTCCCTCATGACTTCAGTGACTCAAGAGCTGTTCTCACAGCCAAGCAAATTGCCTAAATGGGCTTTCTTGATGTAGGACTTGTGAGAGCCAGTGACCTCCTTTCAGAGAGGAAGGAAGGAGGCCTTCATGTTCAGCTGACACTGGGAAGGCTCTGTAGAATTGGAGACAGTCGTGGCCCAGCTGCCTTCTGCATAACCTCAGAATTCCAGGGAAGGGAGAAGGACCGTGAAGTGTCAGGGACAGACTCACTGAATCACCGAGGTTGGAAGGCACCTCTGGAAATTATCTAGTCTAACCCATTTCTCAGAGCTGGATCAGCTGGAGCAGACTGCTCAGGACTGTGTCCAGTTGGGTTCTGAGTATCTCCATGGATAGAGACTCCATGACTTCTCTGGGCAACCTGTGCCAATGCTCAATCACCCTCACAGTAAAAGAGGGTTTTTTTCTTATGTTTAAATGCAATTTCCTGTATTTCTAATTTTGCCCATTGCCTCTTGTCCTGTCACTCGGTGCCACTGAGAACAGCCTGGTTCCATCCTCTTTCCTCCCCCATCGGATATTTGTACACACTGAGAAGATCTCCCTGAGTCTTCTCCAGGCTGAGTGGTCCCAGCCCTTTCAGCCTCTCCTCAGATGGGAGATCATCCATTCCCTAAATCATCTTAGAGGCCCTTTGCTGGACTTGCTCCAGTATCTCCAAGTCTCTCTTGTACTGGGGAGCCCAGAACTGAACGAATCTCTAGTTACTGGACCCCGCTTTACTTATCAAGGACTTTGACTGAATGGAGCTTTGCCTGATCCTGGAGATAGGCCACTCGATTTTCCAGGTTAAGGCTATGAGGAGATGTCTGCAGGAAGTCCTATGGCAGCAAAGGGACAACGGTATATCTCATTTTACTTGTTTCTAAGCTATTGGCATTTTGTACTCTGTAGTCTGTGTCACTTGGGCAAACTTCTATCAGTTCACTGTCAAAATAATTACAGTAATCTTTTCTTATCTTTTTGATTTAATTGTAGCTTCTAGTGAAGACTGGCAGGCTATTATATTTGCCCAAATCCATCACTTTCGCTGATGTATCATTTATAAATAGTGTCACTACATCATTGGAAATAATTGAAAACTAATTAAACATTGCACATAGATATGGGGATTGCGAGACTGAGAGGCACAGATAAACAGCTATCTAGTGGAAGTGCAGAAGGTAAATCAGGCAAGAATTAGTATTAAGGGCAGGAACACGAGTTGCCTTCACACTGTTCATGTCTCCTACAGTAGACGACTGTACAAACTCTGATAGGAGTCGCCTGGCTCTGCACCCAGGGAGCATTATGGAGCAGCTAAGGCCATGGGGGGTACTTCCCATTTCAGACCCAATTTTTAATCCCTCTTTCTCCAAATGAAGCTTAGTTTCCTGCATTTTCACATCCCGCTTTCCTCACCTGCAAGGTTCTGCAGTTTGGTTGCTGCTATGTTTTTTTCCCATGAGTAGTCCTGGGGGGGAGGAAGGAATGAGAGAAGTGTTTTTCCTGTCTCAGGGCCAAAGCCGTAGTTACAAGAAATCAGCACAGTTATGCCAGCTTACATTTTCTGGCTCCTGGAGTCACAGAAAACCACATCTTGCTCCAAACCAGCTCACCTGAGTCATCCGTTCTCACCAGAGATGGGACATTTTGTAACGCATCACTCTCCTGCCGGGAGGAATGGATTTACCCCAGACAGCTCATGGCAAACAGCAATTCTGCACAGCTCCTGCACATCATTGGCTCAGTTCGAACTCAGCTTACTCTATTTATTTACAGATGCAAACATGAGATAGCAAATGTTAAGCATGTTCCTCTCCACATGAAATGACTGGTGATTCAGCCTGTGCTCACGAACAATATGGAACTCGAGTGGAATTGATATTTATCTCAGCTACAAAAATACTAAACGTTGTTATAGGAGCAATCAAAACGAGTTAATCACAGCTCCCAATGTACCCTGGCACATTTGCTGTGGAGATAATGAAAACACTCTGATCTCTTCAATATGACAAGTTTCTAAAAGCGTATCGCCTCTTGCACGTAGGACATTTGCTTGTCATCTTACGCTACAATAAAGGCACTTTAACTTTTCTTCCCCGATATTTTTCATGATAAAGACAATCCTGTTTTAATAAAATTTCATGAGAAAGGTCTGCTTTGTGAAAGTTAAATGGATGGTATTTGTCATCACTTGTATTCTGTTATTCCGGTTATATAATGGATCATGAAATTTTCGCAAAACACTATGAACGGCTTCATACGGGCACTTATTACTAACAAAGGCTCCCTTTTTATAATCGTCATTATGACAGTGACAGCAATGATGACATCGTCCAGTAAGAATCCCTGGGCAGTCTCTGAGGGGGCTGACAGAGACTCCCCTTTTTGCTGCTTCCCGGAAGACTCTCTGACCAACACAGGAAAAGGTCTTCCAAGGATAATACCGGCATCTCCGCCAGTCGGCACGTGCTGCTGCCTTCCCTTTGTGGGGAGCAGGGAGCGTTAATCATCATTAAATCAATGGTGTCCATATACAAAAGTTCTTTTCAGGGAAGTACTTGTCCATCATCCAGTGGGGGCAGAGGGCAGAAAACTGTTGATTTTAGACGGAAGGCAGAGGACAGTTGTATCCTGGGCTGTAATGATGGATTCCTTGGTTTCTGGGGCCTTTTACAGCACTTTAGAAGAGTAACTGGTTTATATTTTGTGCCAGGTGACACAGAAAGAGGCTTCACTCCTCACACAGAGCTCCCACAGAGACAAAACTCACAAGGTGAAAACAATTTTCCTGAATTTGGACCAAATGTACTCTCCACTGCCAGTCGCTTGCACCGAGCACGGTTCCTTAACCCAAACAGAAAAGTCATGCCCATGGCTGTTTATCCATCATTCGCAGTGCGGCCAGGGAATTGCGTGGTGGTTTATATCCTTTGTGGAAAACGATTCCATGGAAGGATCCCAGTGACTTATTGATTTCACATCTGATCCTGCATCTTGTGTTCACCCAAACCCCTCTTAGCACTGGGAGTTTCAGATATACAAGAAAAAATTTAAAACGCAATGTTCACATCAACAAAGGAAAGTTATGGCCTTTTTTCCCTTCCTTCCTCCTTCCCCTTTTTTTAAACTATTTTACATTAGGTCATGTTGAAATGCAACTAAATCAACAACTACAAACCTATAAAACACCCTCAAGAACAATTGCAGGATTTGGCGATTTTTTTTCTCTGCGACTTCGGGATAGTTTGACAAATCTGCATTTTTTTCTCAACAGAGTTTTTCACAATTCTGAGCCGAAGGAATAATGTCATGTGTTTATAAGTATCAATAATCTAAGCCATCTGCAAAGGAATGGTTTTGCAAAGGCATCTCTTTCAGGACACTCTGTGGATTTTGTCACTGCTTGAGGTTTTGGCAAACCATCAATATCACTATAATTTTCTCTTATGAAATATAGTTTTTGACTGAGATCTTTTCTTTTTTTTTCTTAGCTAGCTAAAGTTTAAAAATACTGCATGTCTAACTCTGCAAATTCAAAGGTTAGGTTTTCTCCAAATTGCATTATTTGTATATTGCATATTAGATGCCAGTAGTTCAGAAAGGTACAATGCAAGTTGTCAGTGAAACAAAGAAACTTAAAAAACAAAAAAGGAATGCCTGCCGTATCGAGTGGCCAACATATTCTTTATATTTGGTCTGAAAGGAAGAATACGTGAACTTTAAGAAGAGAAACAGCACCTTTAAGTACAGACTCATTGCAAATCACTATTTTAACACCTAGAAAAAGCACAATGCTATCGCTAGTAGTGACAGCATATCATTTAAGCATATGATAATCTACCCCCTCCAAAAAAAGGCTTAGAAGCAGGAACCGCCTAAAAATTTTCTATCCAAGACAAGAAAATTTGTCGCTTCCTAAGTCTTTGATTCATAATTGGAATCTCAGTTTCCAATGAGGAAGATGACCTGTGCTAAGCATTGCTCTGAGCAAAGGAGCGTTCTGTTGCTAGCGGGCTTTGTGGGCACAAACACGGCTCTGAAGTAATTCAGAATGTTAATTACTGACCGGGAAACTGCACCCCCCTTTTGTATGAGCAGTCATTTCACAGCCTGATGGGTACGGCACACAATTTTGCTGTTACTTTGAGCACGTCGGCTTTGATGGGCATGTTGCTCTTCAGGGTTGTGCCCAAGAGAGCAAGAGATCCAAGCCATCATGGAAAAAAAGCAGCTCTGCTAAGGGTTAGGAAAGATGGAGGTAAGCCCAAGGGAAGGCTTACTCCCTTGGATCCAACTCCATGGATCCAACTGACATCCCTTCCATCTAATAAGGTCTCTCTGAGGGGAGACCTTCTCGCTCCCTACAGCTCCCTGAAAGGAGGGTGTAGCCGGGGGGGGTCGGTCTCTTCTCCCAAGGAACAGGCGATGGGACAAGAGGAAACAGCCTCAAGTTGCGCCAGGGGAGGTTTAGGATGGATATCAGGAAAAATTTTTACACTGAAAGGGTTATTAAGCCTTGGAATGGGCTGCCCAGGGAAGTGGTGGAGGCACCATCCCTGGAGGGATTTAAAAGACAGGTTGACACAGTGCTTAGTGACATGGGTTAGTGATGGTTGTTATCAGAGTTAGGTTGATGATTGGACTAGATGATCTTAAAGGTCCCTTCTAACCCGGACAATTCTATGATTCTAAATAATGATGCTCAGTTTCTCTCCAGCCTTGCCTGGGAGAAGGTTTCCTCCTCCCTCTCCTGGTAGGAAAAATACTATGATTTGGTATTGTGTGAAAATAAAGTGATTTTTAAAAGATTTTAGGACTGAAAAGCTATGTGGAAGACATAGCATACTTTTTTCTTGAAGTGCAGACGCCACATTATGGCTGTGGCATTTCAGCAATAAAGCAGGACTTGAGGTCCACCCGGGGCATTTCATACTGGTGACTTCAGGACTGTGTAAGACACTGTAGCACCCAAGATAAAACATACATTTCCACTTTTTCAGTGCCTTTTCTGTCCTCCCCCACTGACGCCGCTGAGTTCAGCAGCATCCAGGAGACTTTCCCTCCTGTGTATTTGGTCCCCTGTGCCCTCCTCTACCACTTTGTTGCGGGCAGCTCTCTCCTCTCACCTGAGACACCAAAAACCATTCTCCAAATACTACATTCAGCCTTCAGATGCGTGGGTGTAACCTCTGCTGACTCACACACAATCTCTCCACCACTATTGGAGCACTAATCTCAGGCCAAATGATCGTTATTTTTAATCACCAGAGGCAGAAGTGGTGTAAGTTCCAATCAGAGGAGCAAAAAAATAAAAAAAAAAAAAGCCATTATCAGCTGAGAGCAGGATGAAGATTCTAAACCAAAAGCCTCAGAGGCACGACATGGGCTCTTGTTTACTGAAATCCTCACTGCACAAACTGTGCTCTGTGTTTCAGCCTGGATAAACACAACAGGACAGAGGAAAACAGTTTTAAAATAAGAAGAGAATGAAATGAGTGTGTCCTTCTGTCACAAGCCACAGCTGAATCTTCTCTCTGCCCCCAGTAGTACAGCTGGAAATTCCCCCAAATTTTAATTCAAAATGGTGCCCCTATACATCTGTGTGAATTATTGCAGTTTGCAAATGGCCACATAGTCACAAATGTCATAGCAGCAAAGTGGTGTCCTGGAGAATGGGCACCAAAGAGCTCTACGCAGCTCCACAAAGATCATCCCACCAACAATGTCCATCAGGAAACAAAACAGAAATGAAAAGAAAACAAAACTACCTCTGTATCCATGAAGAAGTCTCTACCTGATTCTTTTTACAACATTTCGGTATGTGTTACAGAAATTCTGCAACCAGTTTGGGTCCCTGGGTATTGGAGCCTTCCCAGCATGGGAGCTGCCCCAGTATCTTCAAAGGCAGACATTCAGAGGTCCACTTGCCAAAGAATGGCTACAAATGTCCAGGATCATAGGATCACAGGACAATTCATGTTGGAAAAGACCTCAGGAGATTTCTAGTCCGACCTTCTGTTCAAAGCAGGGCCAGAGGTGAGGTTAGATGAGGTTGCTCAGGGCTTCACTGAGCCTGTCTTGAGAAGACAGTGATGGAGACTGGACAATCTGTCTGGACAATTCGCTTCAGTGCTTGACTGTCCTCATGGGGAAAAGCCTTCTCCTTCCATGTAGTCTGAACTTCTCCTCTTCCATTGTCTCCTGTTCTCCCACCATGCACCAAGCTTCAGTGGTTACCCATCAGGCCTACTCATCTTCTGTCGACCAGTTCTATTTTAAGAACTGGACACTTTTTGATGAAAAAGCCTTTTCCAAAGCTGGGTGGGGTTTTTTTTTTAAGAAAATTTTCCATGAGCTCAGAGCCACATGTCTTCTCTGAGAGGTGTAGCACTTTAAAGACCAACCACAGGTGCCCCCTCTCACTAGAAACTGAGGAACCGGACAAGTCAGCTCCGGGACTGGACATGCTGCTGGTTCTTCAGATTGATTTCACTTAGGAAATTCTGGGAAGCTTGGAGGGAGTTTTGGGGCTGTCACTTCTTTTATGGCTCTGAAGAGCTGAATCCTTACTTGCAACTTAGCAGCAACAAAGTGAGGAAGCCTTTGTGGAAAAACACCAATATAATTATCAGAGAAAATGTTCTTTATTTTTTAAGTATTCCAAGCATACTTTCTTGACAATTAAACTTCTTGTAATCCTTTTCTTTTAAGGTTCTGGGACTGAGCTCTGGTCTGGCTTCCACAGCGAAGGAAACTCAAGGACAAGAGGAAAAAGAGGGTATTAGTCATTCCTGCTGTTACCTCAGCCTGCTCTGCACACAAGTCTTGTGGATTTGGGTGCTCAGCACCTTCAGAAGTCAGGATGCTGGAGCAAAAAGCACATCTGAAGGAATTTATGTTGATTTTGAAAGAGCAGACAACAACAAAGGAACCAAATCAAGAAAAAAAAAAGTCAACTCCGGCCAATATCAGCCACTAAATATAGCCCTCCCCTTACCTCAGTGCATCTAATTCTAAGATACGCATTTCTGACTCCATCCACTCAGTTGAAAAGGGAAAGACCACACCAGGATAAGCAATGAAGAGTGGTCAAACACATAACTTAATGACAGTGTATAGAAGCCACTACAAAAAAAGCGAGGGGAGAATGAAACATTTTGTGGTGCGGGCGAGTGGCTGATTTCTGTACCCAATCCGCCAATATTTTCCAAGCATGGACAGCTTTTCTTGAAATTAAAATAGAAAACACAAGTCCCATATCCCACAAAAAAACCCTGACAGTTTAGTAAAGAGATGGAACCAACCAAGTAAATCTGACTGCCTGGCATTTTAGGAAAAGGACAGAAATAGCTGCAGCTATTAAAAGTGATATACTGCTGAAATCTTTTTGTGATTATGCTAAAAGTTGATCTGACTTCTTGAAAGAACTCTTAAATGGTTACTGCTTCCTCAAATAAAAGCTACTTCACATGTGCTTTCCTTCCTTAAAAGCATGCTGAATGGACTTACTTCTACATGTCAGATTTGTACTTCTCACTGCCCTTTGGAGACATTTGGAAAAGACATGGCTGAGAAAGAGGAAATTAATAGATCAGGGAACAAACTATAATAAATCAAAATGCAGTCAATGTAGTAACTTTTTTTTGTTGCTGCTATCATTAGACTGGGTGAAGGGAAGCAGAATTCATCAAACTTTCCAAACACAATGCAGAGTCCTCCAAATCAGAAAGTAACGTTCAATTTGGTTTATTTGCATGAAACTAATATCTTTAGCCATCTTCCCCCACCCCACCCCTCCTCTCTTAACGTGATGGATGTTTGAAGCTGAGGTCCAGATACCTCAACCAACTTTAATAACCCCTCTTTTGTTCCAGAAGAAAGGAAATGGTTTGCGATATCCTAAAGTCCACTAGACCCACTGATTTCTTCCCCTTGTATCTTCTGTCTCTGTAGATAAGCTCTAACCCAAAAGTTGTGAGATCTGGTATAAGAGCAGTGCTGTATCCACACTAACAGGCTCTGTTGAAAGGAAGGGTTTAATAGTTGAGATTTCAACTTTAGGGCAAAGCCAGTCTGAGTTCTCATTTGCCTTACTCAAGCAGATATGTTGGTGCAAAGTTTCAGATCCTTCTTCAGGTCACTTTACCTTAGAAGGCTTAGATCAGTCCACCAGGAAACAGAAACACCATCACAGGCAGAGATGACCAGTAGTAGTAAACAATGGGCATTGCATTACAAATGATCCTCATAATCAATGGATAATGTCGATTTTTATTTGTTTGTTCAGTGAACAAAACACATTACGGACATATAAGCACTTTCTAAGAAAGAAAGTAAGACGGAGAACATCATTGACACTACTCTATCATTGACACTACTCTCTCAGTCAATGGTAAAGGAATGTTCCCATACCAGGCCAGACCCATGCATTTCATAAATCAATACAGGATTGAGCTCATGTTGAGTCATACCATCAATAACTGTGCCATACTATTTTCGTTTCTGTCACCCCCACCTAAATGCAGACCAACAGTAGCTGAGAGCAGCAGCGTGAACCGCTGCTTAAAATTCTCCCACCAAAATGAGGGAGAGTCAATGCGATTTCCATGTCTTTGCTGGAACTCATTCCCTCTCTGGATACTGCCAAACCAACGCGACCAGAGATGACTCATAAACTACTGCTGAAAACCTTGGGTTTTGCCTTTGGAATGCACTGGGTTACACTGAGAGTTTGTGATGCTCCAGCGTGGGGGAAGAGGACATCCCTGGCTCGTCCCTACAAGGACATTCCCGGTCTCCACTCCGCAGGATTAACTGTGTGGTCAACTTATTCTTCCCTACCTAAGGAAAGCACTGAGCATTCCTTTGGCAAATGATATCACCCTTCCACTTTGATTTTGCTTCTGAGACATTTTTTTGCTTGCATAGGAAAACAAACGAACAAATTGTCCAATCCCTCATTCTTCCTTGCTTTCCTGTTTCTAACCTTGTGGTAAAGAGATGTATGATGAGCTACAGAGGAAAAAATCTGTGGGGCTCCCTGCTAAAATACTGGCAGCACATCACTGGGTGAAGCAGAATCATAGAATTGTTTGGGTTGGAAGGGACCTTTAAAGGCCATCTAGTTCAACCTCCCTGCCATGAGCAGGGACATCTTCCACCAGACCAGGTTGCTCAGAGCCCCATCCAACCTGGCCTTGAATGTTTCCAGGGACGGGGCATCTACCACCTCTCTGCGTAACTTGGGCCAGGGTCTCACCACCCTCAGTGTAAAAAATTTCTTCCTTATATCTAGTCTAACTCTACCCTCTTTCAGTTTAAAGACATTACCCCTTGTCCTGTCAACAGGTCCTGCTAAAATGTTTGTCTCCATCTCTCCTGTAGGCCCCCTGTAAGTACTGAAAGGCCACAATAAGGTCAGCCCAGAGCCTTCTCTTCTTCAGGCTGAACCCCTCCAACTCTCTCAGCCTGTCCTC
>KZ512055.1:11235-22017 GCA_002844005.1 Limosa lapponica baueri
GCAGCCTGTCAATTGTTAAAGTTAATGATTTAGATACTAAATTTGTTTATGCAAAATGTTTTTTTTCCCTCCCCCCCCCAAACAAGCAATAAAAACATTTTGCATAAACAAATTCCAAATTACAACTAATCATAGGAAAGCTGACAAATGTATGCTATGCTAGTCTGTGAAAATACTAATCAAAGCAGCCTGTCAATTGTTAAAGTTAATGATTTAGATATGCAAAACTCTGACTAAATTTTTGTGGATAATTACATAATTACGCCTGGGTTAACACAATCAAAAATAGCAATTGCATGCTCCATCTTGAAATCACCATGGCAGTTCCCTGCTATCTTTTAAAGGTCTCTCTACCCTTGTTCCTCCTGCACACAAAGTGCAGTAGGGAAAGGAGAAAAACCTGGGAGCCACCTGGGAAAGAAAAGCAAGTGTGATAGGTGCCTCCTGCCTACTCCATCCACTCTTCGCCCTCTGCAAAAACAGTCCCCTGGAGAACAAAGCACCCACTAGAGTGGGTGGAGGTGTGGAAGAAGCTGGCCAGATAAAGGAGGATTGGAAACGGGAGAGTTACCTGTTGTAACAAGCAGCAGTGGCAGCACCTCTGTCCGTGGATTAAAATGTGTGATGTACGTTTCCTGTGGAAGGGCTTTCAGATTGAAGAGGAGGGAGATTATACTTTGTTTTAAAGGTCTTGTTATGATACAGGCACCCAGGACTGGTGAGGCTTACCTAGGTCATTCAATTTTTCATTAAGTTATCAAATCATTTAAAAAGTTCGTTTTGATCCTAAACAGTCCTATCCCAGGTGTTTGGCATTGAAAGGGCTATCAAGCTCTTCCATCCAAACCGCCACCCCTATGAGCTGTGAAATGCCCCCTCCACCTGCCCACGTGCTTAAAGCCTTTGCTGGGGCTGCCAGAGAAAGGGAGGCTCTCTGTGGAGGGGAAATGAAAGGGGGGTAAGTGAGCAAACGACCCCAGTCTTGTTGTGCACTGGTCTTTTTTTCAGCTGCTTTGAAAATAGCTCTGAGTCTATTCTAAGCACCTTTGAAAAGCCTAGTCCTTGGAAATCTTGAATTTCTCTTGAGCACTAGTTTTTTCCTTCTCATGTTGGCTTCTTGCTCTCTTTTTATACTAGGTCTTAACTGATAAAGTGTAGAGTTTCCAGATGTCGGGAATCTCAGGGAGGTGACAGAATATAAATAAAATGAATATTGGGCTCTTTCCTGAATGTCACATTGGCTGGGATGGGGTAATGATAGTGACGGAGATTTAAAAAGTAATATATCTCTTGTGTAATTTTTTATCATAATTTTTCTATACAGTTTCCATTAAATAGATAAATGACCTAAATGAAAAAAAGAAATAAAGTGAAAGCATAAAATCAGTCCCTGTCAAGAACTATATAAAAAGAGTCGGGGCCCCAGCCTTCTGAAATTGGCTGCCTAAACTCCTAAATCTGCAAGTAGATGTTCAGGTGGATTGAGTGGCTTTACTAGTGACTTACTAGTAGCAGGGACCTAACATGTCAGGGAAGCAAATGCACGTTGATGTAGATGTGTCGGTCCCAGTCTCCTTCCCATCCTCCCCTCCAAAAAAAACCCCACACCCTAAACAAAGCTATCAAAGCTAATTGATGTTATGGGGCCAATTATTACCTTTGTTATGTTTTCAAGAGTAACTGTTAAAAATCCACGTGGATGCTTGCTTAGCCTGCAATAAGGGCATGAAATTAAATAGTAGTGCAGTTGGATGTCTGAATGAAACCTGAAATGTTGTTTTGGAAACCTCGCAAGCACCTGGAGCAATAGCAGGGCTCTGAGGCACTATTCACCAGCCTCACACTGCTTACTTCTGCTGCACTGATGAAGCAAAAATAAACTTCCTGTACTTAGACAGATTTTAAACATTTTTCTACAAGACAGAAACCAGATGGAATATTTTCACAGCTGACACTAAAATTCACAGTTTTTGTGACTTCTGTGATATTGTGATTTATACAGGGACTTTCTGTATCAGCAGCCCTGAGCAGACAGCCTCTTGCCATTCAAGCTTTTAAACGTTATTTGGATTGGTAGGTCAAAAGATTGTATTAGCTGTGTGAAATGTGAAGTATCAGTGGATTTAAACGATAGCTCTGTGGGCTGTTCTGTTTCTGCATCTTGACTGTAAGTCATAATAATAAAATATGTTAAAAGTACACTGCTCCAAAATGGATAGCAAACCCTTAAATGCCTTGAAATTAATCATTTCTAGAGGCAAACAAAAAATTCTTGTGTGAGGGCACGAGCACAAGGCAGGCTATTGTCTTCAAGCATTTGCAAGCTCTCTTAAAGGGAGGGCATGAGCGGCAGAAGGCATTCTGCTTGGGGCTGTGCGTTTCACAGGCAATGTTTTCAGATAAAGATAAACCTGGCAAAAAAGTTTTGAAGGTTGGGTTTGGATTTTTTTTTTTCTTTCCTTTTGTTTTCCCCTGCTGGGGACTGAGAAGCCAAGTGGAAGCTGCTGGTAGACCAGGTAGAAGGAACAGGTGGAGAGTGTGGGACCTGGCAGAGCTGGACGCAGGCAGGGTTTTTTTCCTCACCTCCTGTTTCCTTTGCTGTCCTGGATGAGCTTGTTGTTCTTTGCAGTTGAGCTTCTTTCCACCTTTGTGGAAATTCATGGTTTCCTGGGAAACTTATGTTGACCTGTGCCTGAAAAAAAACTTCAGAAACACATTGATTTTTCTGTTTTTGCTGGGCTTTCTCTATGCACGAGAGCAGTATTTCAGTAACGCTGGTGCCTGCCTGTTTCCAGATGCAGTTCCAGATTTTACATTTTCCTTTCACAGTCTTAGGTGATGTGGCTTTTCGCTGTGTGATATCCTTACAAATCCGGAGCAGCATGTTGGTGTTCCTGGTGCTAACAGTACTCAAGAGATCAGTCTGCTGAGGGAGGCAGTGTTGGAGGTATTCCTTGGCTTGTGTATTTACAGGGTTCCGTACTCCAAAATCCATCTCCTCATCCAAGAGAGCTGGTTTGCACAGGGCTCCAGAGATCAGAGAAGTGCCTTGTCTTTAATCAGGTGTTTGCTTAGGATGGGATGTGTTGTTGCTAGGGGATGTAATTTCTTTCCAGCTCTGAGAAAGATGGAGGTATATATAATTTTAGGTGCTTATAATATGTGCACCTTATCTTTATAGGAGGATTTATTGTGTAAATCAATGACAAAATAAATCATAGCAGCTCCTGCGCAGCCAGGGCAAGGGAAGGGCTCAGTCTCTTGTGTGGTTTTCCTGCTCAACCAATTCTTAAGGCTACCGGCATACCAAAGTATCCTTCAGTCTTCTGTAAATTATGTGCCAGTCTCAACTCCAGTGTGATGGTCAAACGAAGTGGCATAAAATCACATTTATCTTTCACAGTGAAATGGTACTTGGTGTTGTTTGGACGTGATGTGTGAGTCTTCCCCCTGCCCCTCCCCCCCCCCCCCCCCCCCCCCCCCCAAAAAAAAAAAAGAAATGGTAGAGATAGAGGAGGAGGATGGTTAATAATCTGTAGCAAATTTTACTGTATTGTGTGCTAAATAAATGTTGGTTCCAATGATACCTGCTGAAAATTGCCATACAGCAAAACATTTGGTGATAACATATGGAAGGAGGTGTGGGAGACAGTTAGAAGAAGCTTTCCACTTTTCTGTACATGTTTATAATCTAATGTCCTCAACATTATAGATACATGTTGAAACTGTCTGAATGCAACCTGGCTTACAAGAAAAAAGTCCCAGTAAGAGTAGAAAATACTGCCAGTCTTAACATGTTATTTCCCCATTTGGACCTTTTTTGCCTGTTTTTTATCTCTCCCCACCCCCCCAACTTCAGTGAATACAGAGGCTGTATTATAAGGTTTGTGCTAATTAGCAATTGTTTAGAAGACTATTGCACATATCCATAATATTCTCCTTCTATAGACAGTCACTGAAATCCAGGAAACCACATTTTAAATAGAATGCTGATATATATCTCTCTCTCTATCTATGCAGTTTAAACAAATGCAGTCACTTCTGCAAGATACTTCCTTTGGCTACGCTGATCTGGCAAATTACTTAAATATATGCTTAAATCCCATGTGTACTTGCTTTGAAGTCAATGGGATTACTTATATGTTTATATACTCTGGTGGTTTGAGACCTTAAAACATTGGAGAACACTTGGCATTTAGAAAAATAGGGCTGGAAGGAGCCTCAAGAAGTCCCCCTTCTGCAGGATTGGTTATATTTATGTCATTCCTGGCAGATTTTTTTTTTCCTAGGCTGTTCTTAAAAACATCTGGAGATGGAGATTCCAGATTCCATAGCTTTCCCAGGCTCCATCCCAATGCTTCACTATCTTAATTATTATAAATATTTTTCTCTGATGTCTGACCTGCATCCATCTTGCTACAAGTTAAACCCATTATTGCTTGAACTTTCTAACATGCAAGAACCCTGTGTATGACAAGCTTTTACACATTCAAAGTCTTAAAATTGCTTTCCCAAGAACTTTTTTCTTTGAAGACCTCAAAGTCAAGAAACGTGACATCTCCTGCTTTGCTTCTGCCATAAGGCCTGTTCCCCTATGGCAGAAGGAAATCGAATTGATTTGACAGGATTTATTCTCTAGAAATCCATATTAGCTGCTATTCATTTCCATGTTATCTTCTAGGCGCTTACAAATAGTTTGATTACTTGTTCTGGTGTTTTTCTGAGGATTGAAGACGAATAGACTGGCTGGTAACTCCTTAGTTCTGCTTTCCCCTCTTTGTAGAGCTAGATACTCTGTTTGCTCTTTTCCAGCCTTTTGGCACCTCATCTTCTATTCTTGCATTCTCAGAGGTGACTGTCCAGTGATTCAGAGATTGCATAAGTGGCTATTTAAGAATCCTGAGTTGAAATTCATTGTGCCTGGTCAATTTGAAGACCTCTAATTTATTTAAGGGCATTTTAATCTGCTCTTTTTAGGCCATTATCTTCCTGCTACTACGTCTTCTGTTCCTTGTCTCTACTGGCTTCTGTTTCTCAGCAGCACTACCAATTCTCCTCAACTTTTTATTTTTGCCTTCCACGAGACCTCTTGAGTTTAGGTCAACTGCCAGAGTTTAATCCTGCTATCATCAATGGTTGTGTTGCTTCTGGATCAAGGTTTAATTGGAGACTATGGAAAGAAGCTCAATTTCTGGTTCTTGCTTGGACAGTAGTCTTGCAGAAGAGCGAGAGCCTTGAATGAAACTAAGAACTGCAATAATGAAAGCTGTGGTGGGTTGCGATTTGGGATGCCTGCTGACCAACTTGTGTAAGGCAGGGCTTGAGCTGGTCTATTGATTTGTTTTCAACCAGAACAAATAGCTCAACTGTCCCTCTGGGAGGTTAATGAACACTTGTGCCATTCTCTCTGCACCTCTTTGTTAGAGCTGAGAATTTATTTTAACAAATAGCATGTTTAGAGAATAATTTGACCACATCGTATTTACCTCCTAAAGTTGTTGTTTGTGGTGGCACTTTCTCATTTGCAGTTCTTCACTGTTGGTCAGGTACCAGAATGGTAACTTCATCCTTTGACTGTTTCTCTAAAAAAGTGCAGTAGTGAGCATCATTAGAAACTTGCATACATTTTCGTTCATGACATTTTCCGTGATGTCAGTTTTCCCATAGTCAAAAGAAGAATGTTCAGTTGAGATTACTCTTGAACTAGTAACACTTCACTGTATATAAATCAAAACTTTCTGTGCTAATTATAACATATTTATGAGGGCTTTTAGTTTCTCTCCTATAGAAGAGTATTTTCATTCCTATTATATTTTTGCATAGTCTTTTTTTTCTGAAAGGAAAAAATGCAAAAATTCAGTAGCCAAGGTTTTCATTTTAAGATGTGCAATGAGAGAGCAGGCTAAAAGAAACTGCAATATTCTATATAATTTCATGGGGTCTTCTAAGGAAATATGGCAATTTTATGGGGGCTCTTATAGAAAAATTCTGATTTCATGTGGATTCAGGTGAAAAGGTAAATTTCATGGGATTTCAAAAAATGGCTGGATTTCACTGGTTCCATGAAATCTATGACAGCCATGGAAATATGCACAGTTCTTGTCATGGAGTAAATTTTTATTGCGGTCTGCAGAACTTTATTTTCTGTATACATCTGTTCCTCTGACACATATTATGCATTCTGGACCTCTTCCTCATCTTGTAGTCTCTTCCTGTGAATATTTTACACTTCTTGATGGATGCATAGTGCTCTGATCCTCAGATGATAGAAATCCATGACTGCCTACAAAGGAGGTTCAGTGTGCGAGTGTGTGTGGGGGAAGGGCGTGAAAAATAAGAAATACTAAATACGGTTCTGAGTTTTTCATATTTTATGGTAATACCAGCTTATTTTATGCAATATAAGAGGAAAAATAATCAGGACTATGGAATGGGAATGATTTATTATATTCAATGTGAGATCTAAGCAATGTAGCATCAAAAGCAACCTACTTGCAGTTCGTAAAATCCCAGCTTTTGCAGAGGGTCCAGCACAACACCACACGAGGGGCATATAAAGCTTCAGAGGAGAACGACTGTGTTGTGGCATCTCAATTTATCCTGTAAGCAGTGCCCTCGTTGGCTGGGATGCAAGTGTGACTGTAGCATGCTTGTGTTGTTCCCTGTCTTGATAGAGGCAGCAGAGCTGAAATAGATCTTGCTTTTCAAGGAGAGAAATTAAGACACAGAGGAGAAAAGGAATGCATCCTCAGACAGGGCTTGAAAATCAATGGTGAGATGAGGTGAAAACTTACAGGAAGGCTGTGTCGGAAGGGCATGGGAAATGACAAAGAAAAAGCGATATTAGATAAGTGGAGGAATCGGAAAGGCAAGAATTGTGAAGCAGATTAATCCAAATCTATGCAGGGTTTTAAATGAAGAAGTCTGAACAGCGTCTTGAGACGAACAGGGAGCCATCTGATTAGCTTTGATTTAATGATATTCTTGAACATCTTTGTGTGCCTGAGCAGCCAGAACTGAGAACATTCCTGACAGTGGAGATGAAGCCTCTCCTGGGGAATTGCCTTCCCCTTAGCTGCGGGGAGGCGTGGAGAAACGTCACAGAGTACAGCAGAGGCGGTGGGGCTGTGGGTCGTTCCTCACACAGGAAAAGCAGAGGAAATAAATGGCAGGGTCCTGGATGATGTCCTGTACCATTCCCACTTCCATGAGAAATGGGAAGCCGAGAGCTGAAACTAAGGCTCGCTATTGATGCACATCAAGGCTTATCTATATTTAGCGAAGGCAAGAGGAGGTTCTGAGGGGCAGGAGGGACCAATGGAAAGCAATGTCTGGTGTATGAGGGAGTTGTTCGTGTTAGCCGCACTGGGGACAGGTATTTGTGCTGCACGTTATGCTGTTCTTTATTGTCTGCTACCCACTCTCTTCACTGAACCTAATAAGTTCCTAGGATGTGTATTCCCTTTTGCTCAGTTTCTGTAAATGCTAAATAGAATTTTGCCATGTATAATGTTTTGCAGAGAAAACATCATCACCTTTTGTTATATTATTTTGAAGGAGTTTTTGGCCTGCTGGGACCTAGAACTGCTTTTCCCCCTTCCCCATCAAACAAGCTACAATCCAGCTCTCCTTTGCATAATCCTATTTCAAATATGAACAATATGAATCCTCCAGTTTATGCTAGCAAGGAAATTTGGGTGGTTATATTTCATCATTGCCTTAGAGAAGAAGGGCAGGGTGGCTGCCAAGCTGGCTTTGTACAGCTTTTCTCTGCTGAAATGTAGTGAAAAAACTGTAGTCGTCTTGATTAGCTGTAGTGAGCTTTTCAACATAGAAAAGGGGTGTTCAGCTCGAGAACAGCGGAGCCCGGAAGGCGATGTCTGTAATAGCGTTGACCAGACAAGTCTGTAGGTCAGGAGGAGGCGGGAGCCTTCACAAGGAGCTGTGGGAGGCTGGGGGTGGTTGTTCTGCATCTGGCCTCTGCCGTAGCGATCCCTCTTTTTTGTAACTAACAACTAAATATACATGGCTAATGCCTACAAACTTATTCGTGCTGATGGGATCTGCTTGCTGAAAGTGTTCTGTTCACACCAGATGTTGCAACCTTGTCCATACATTTGTGTATTAGCATGTTTGATTAAATATGCGTACAGATCACAGTACAAGGGCATGGACTGCCTGAGCCTTTGTCTCAAATATACCCAATGGGCAAGGTAGTATCATCACATGTAGTTGTGTAATTTTACCTCTCAACCCCCTGGGTTGCCCCCACTTTGGGAATCCCCAAAGATTCATGGAGAATCGTGAGGCCCCACAGTGCCCGAGTTCACATAAGCAAAGGCATAGATTACCTGTGGTGGTTGTTCTTTCCACCAAGGGAAAACTAGGTGGCAACCCAGCTATTTCCTTTTGGGTGTCTCCTTTCAAAATGCAGGGGACAAAGGCAGTGGGCCTTGGAGTGCCTGACGCCCTGCTGTTTGCATGTATCTGACAGCGTAATTTCTTCTCCAGAGTAAGCTGGCTAAATTAATTTGATTTTAAAGAAGTGAAGCACTGAGACTGTGCCTGACATTTTGAGGATTCCAGGACACTGTGTTCCCAGATCAATATGCTGATTTAGTAACATAACTTATGCTCAGGAAGGCCATGTGACACTCCCAGACCCATCCATCTTAGTCGAGCATTTCTATTAGAGATGTGTAAATCCTTTCCAGGACAGCAAGTGAGATTTTTATAAGTTTCCCATTAGAAAGCAATAGTGTGGAATTACAAACACCCCCTACCCCCCCCGCCCCCAACCAAATACCAGATTTGAATATACCCATTTTCTCAGGTTTGAGTCTCAAGCAGGCTCTGACACAAAGACCATCTCTGTATTACTAGCAGTCAAATAAACGGGCACATGTATACATACATGTACATATATATAACACTAATAGCCTACTGCCAATAAAATGTGCACTTGCACATGCAAATAAAGAAGATCCATTTTTAAGCAGGCACTATTGGGGATTAAAAGATGCACTTCAAAAGGTAAAAGGGCACCTCAAGTACCAAAGCATCATGTAGTTAAAAACCAAGGAGCAATTTAAGTTCTTCACAGACTTAAATAGAATCAGAATAGTGCACAAATATAGTCTATCTACATGAAAACAAACCAGGTAATATTTGGTCATGTAGCTCATTTAATACATATCAAAAGTGTTTGTCTGTAGACTACTGATGTTTATGATACCCACAGAAAGAGCATATTGGAGTCAGCGACTGTTGTGTCACTCAAGCAAGAAGTGACTTTAGGATGCAGACAGTGTGAGTGAACTTTCTGTTATGGCAAAAGTCTTGGTAGAAGTACATCAGAAAAAATTATACTCTCCTATGTTAAGCAGCTGGAGTTGTAGCTTTGTTACATGACACAGTGCTTAGAATTTATACTTCCTTATAAGGTGCTGGCAGCTGAATCTCCTAGTACTGCTAGAAAAATCTTCATATGTTGTTTATTTCAAGGTGCACAGAAACTCTATTTTAAATAATGAGCCAGCTTTCTCTTCTGAACAGAGCAGAAATTAATGTAGTTAGTTCATCGTAGTAGTGAAGTTGCCTAACTTCTGAACTGATACTGCTTGTTTCTGTATTTGTCCCTGTAGGGACATTTGCCTGACTACAACTTTTAAAAACAGATTAAGTGTATACGGGAAAGTGTCTGCTCCTTATCAAAGGGTACATTTCTTCTTCTTGCCTTTCCTATCCCAAGTAGCCCAAATACTCCTGAAGTTGTTGCATCCTTTATGCCCCCCGCAATGGCTAACAGAGCCTTGTACATCAGGGAACTAGGATTCAAAGAATCACTAAACTTAGCCATTTTATATATCAATCTACGAGGCAGCACTTTAATAATGTATTTTCAAGGTTAGAGAGTTCATTTTGGCCTCATACTTGCTAAGTGGCATAAAGATGTTATGCATGGTACACAGTAATGCTATAATCTATTGCTTTCTAAAAGCCACCCAAAGTACTGCACTGTAATCAAATAGCACTTCTTGATGACACTGCGTGCTCCAGATGTATCCTGGAACAGACTGACACAAATAAGTCATTTAAAGATGCACAGCCAATCAGGAAATCTTGCTAAATGGGAAGACTTGTGTGTAAAGAGTTTTCTATCTTTTTAAATTATGTCTTTGTTCTAATGAAGCATTTGCTAACGATGAAGCTATGTACGTGCTTTTGGTCTGTCCCAGTTATTCTCAACAAGATAACTGATGTGGCCATATTCTGATCTGCAACATGGGACCACCCTGAAGTTCTTTTGTCTCTGAGGAAGAAAATAGGCCTGTTGCTCCTACTCCTTGCTCGACTTTGGTGGCTGACCAAAAAACCACACTGTTTCTAGACTGGGAAAAAAAACTACCAAAACCCAGAAGACTTCAACAGATAATGAAAGTTGCCATCAAAGTGGCTGTTTCTAATTGGGTTGTTTTCTTTTGTCCTTCTTTTTTACTCAATAACCTATGCGTCTTCCAAAATCTAACTGCATTCTGCCTCAGGTGGTTCTTGCAAACATTAGCAGGTTACTTGAGATAGTGTGGAGGACATTAGCTTTTGTAAGGCTTGTATCATTAAAAATGTCTCCTTTCTCTTTTGTTGTCCTTTGAATGTCACTCAAAGGACAGTCTTTCTCCTGACTTCCCCTTTTTGGGGAGGTGTCTCAAATGACCACTTCCCAGCCTATTCCTCCAGGAAGCCCAGCTGAGCAAGTTCACAGTTTGTAATGTTTCACCACTC